>JAHLJT010002630.1:101832525-102062525 GCA_031308135.1 Acheta domesticus | reverse complement strand
TTGGTAGCAAGGTTTAATTTGATTCAAATCGGACGAAATTTTGCACACGTTTTTTTCATTCTGAACCGATTTAAGAGTAAGACTTTAAGAAGAGAAGAATTTAAGATAAAGACTGATTTAAAATTAATTCTTTAACGGTCACCTGAATGCACAGGTTTCTCACGCGCCACCGCATATACGCGGTATGTTTAATGCAACGTCCCGGTTAAACTAGCCCTGCTGCGAGGGTCTGACATAAATTTCTCTACGAGCGACAGCGCCGTAGGACGAAATCGGATCCGCCGCGCAGAAACGGTTTGCCGAGCACGGAGCCGCAGATGGCGTCGGGCGACTGGTAGACTGCTCGAGTCGCGGTATTAGCTTTCTCCGCCAGCCCCAGAGAGCCAAAGAGAAGAAGCTGCCCTGATTGGATCAGGGCGTCGCGTTTCTGCTCTGAGCGGAGATCGCTCGCAGACGGCGGAGGTGTGTGCAGGCAGAGCGAAGGGATGACGGTAGGTTCCGCGATTCTGGCGACCTTCCCGTTGCCACGGGGGCGTTTGACTCACGAGATTAGAATTGGAGGACGTAAAACGAAACGAGATTGGAGAATCATTGTGGGTTCGTGTCTTGATGGTACGGAGTCGTCTTGTGGTACGCACTGATACGCAACGAAAATGTTTGCTAAATTCAAAAATGTTGTCGTTACTTTCATAAACAAAACAGGAAAATACATTTTGAACACGCTGTGCGCCAAACGCGGTTTCTCGTGCTTGTTTTTCACGTGAGAAACAGCTAATTTTTTCACAGTGTGCGAAACATCTGTAACGATTCGCAATTGTCTTTCGTCTTGACGACGTATTTGTTTATTATTTACAAACAATACTGATACGACACAGACTGGAATCCATTTTTGTACAAGTAAGGTATTTCTAGTCATTTGATATTTAATTTATATGCCTTTACTTGAGGCATTTCGTGTCTCTCACCACGTGTTAAAAAATAGTGTATGCAACACGGGTGCGAGGTGATTCCCGCACTCGTCTCTTTGTCGTTCTCGCCACGCTCGGACGTCAAAAACTACTCGTGCTTGAATCACCTGTTTCACGCCCTTGTTACGTAAACTATTTTATTGGATTAAGAACGAATCGATTATTACGGGTTTTGGAGATTTTGTCCTGTGTTGAAATATACCCGGAGAAATTCTATTGAAAAACTTGACTTTGTCATTTAGATGGAATAGGTAGTGTGTTGTAACATTTAATACAATATTATTCGTTTTAATAGTATCTCCTACGTTTTAATAGTATCTCCTAGTGTGTTGTAACATTTAATACAAAATGATTCGTTTTAATAGTATCTCGTAAAACGGATGTATTATGTCTGCACTTTTAACGATCCCGCGTGTAGTAGAAAATATCTCGTTTGAAGAGATGCCTCCTGGTTCGCGAGAGAGGCAGGAAGAAAGAAAGGGAGGAGACGGACAGTGGGGAAGGAGCGGCGCTGGGAGGGGAGCAGAAAGCGGGGCAGGGAAGGAGGACGAGTGCCGTGCAGGGAGCGGTCAAGGTGGTGAGGCACGGGAAGTAGGGCGGGAAGAATGACTACGAGCGTGGCGAGGAGCGTGGCGGGGAGCGTGTTGAGGAGCGTGGCGGGGGGATGGTTGGGGCCGTGGCGAGTGGCGTGAATGGGAAGCGTGGTTTTTTGGCGTGGCGGGAAGCTTGGCTAGGAGCGTGGCGGGGACAGTGGTTGGGGGCGTAGCGGGGACCATGGCATGGGCGGATATGGAAGTATGGCGTGGAGCGTTGCGTGGTGTTTGACGGGGAGCGTGTCCGGGAGCGTGGAGGTGAGCGTGGCGAGGAACATGGCGGAGAGCGTGGTGATGCGCATGGCGGGGAGCGTGGCTAGATGTTCGGCGGGGATCGTGGTGGCGTGCGTGGCGGGGAGCGTGGCGCGGACCGTACCGGGAGACGCAGCTCGGAGCGTCCTTGGAACCGTGGCGGGGTGTTTGGCGGGGAAAGGTGGGGAGCGTGGCGCGGAGAGTAGCTTGGAGATTGGCTGGGATAATGGCGGGACGTGGCGGGGAAGCAGTGGGGAACGTTGCGAGAAACGAGGAGGAGGCGTGGCAGTGAGAGTGGCGGGGGCGTGGCTGAGAGCGTAGTGGGGGAGTGGCGGGGAGCGTAGCGGGGACGTTGCGGAAGTCTTGCGGGAACGGGAGGGAGGAGGGATAGAGGGAGGAAAGAAATTAGGTGCGACGTAGGACGAAGCGATGGGTGGGGCCATGGGCGTGGCCGTGGGAGAGGGCTGTTAGGTTTGGGCGGGTGGGCGGGGAGCTCTGCGGGAGAGGCTGTAGGTCGGGGTGGATGGGCGCTGATCGACGCCGAACGGGGTCAAGCGAACGGGGTGGGGGGTGGCCGGTTGAGGGGCCATGGGTGTGTCCGTGGGAGAGGGCCGTTGAACGGGCGGGTTTGGGGAGGAGAGGCGGGGAGCTGTGAGGGAGGGGAAGGGCGCGGATCGGTGCCGATCGGGGTCAAGCGAACGGGGTGGGGTGGCAGGTTGAGCGGGCATTGTGTGGGGGAGGGGGAGGATGAGGCCGGGCACGACGCGGGAATGGCATCGGTGGCCTGCCCGACAGAGAATTCATTACACTGCCAGTTTGCACTACATGGAATGGCGATTATTCCGCTGCCGGCCCGTGTTGACAGCCGCCCGATGTCATGCCTTCGGGGACAGCGGCGGCGCGTCCGAGCGAGGCCGCGACGCGCCGAAGGGTTGGCGACACTGCCAAAACATCTGAAATTCGTGACCTTTTTTTTGTTTTCACTACACGGCCAGGGATGTGTTGAAGTTTAGTACAAGTTTAACGGAACAACGACAGTTCGAGTCGAAGCAGAAAAAAACAAGTACATAGGAAAATAGAAAATATAAAAGAAATCTGCTTTGGTTTCGCATGAGAGTAATCTTATTTGCGTTGTGTGAAGGAAGAGATGGAATGCACTCCGCTAAAAAGGATCATACATTACCTGAATTAATCATCTCATTTGTTAGAAAGTTGTCAGGATGGAACCCATTTCTAATAAAATAAAGAATGGTTGCTGATAAATAAACAAAAGTGTATTTATCATTGGTTAAAACTAATCATCTATGTTCTCTAATTCTACAACAGAGGTAGTTTTTAATGCATGAGTACATGTAAACAAATTTTCGTAAAGGAAGATAAATCGACTTTTACACAAACTTCAGCAAGTTTGTTCACATTATTCATTGCTCCATTCGTATTACTGTGGTAACTTCAACAAATTTCCAAAGGAAATGCATTTGCATTTGTAATTATTAATGAAACTGTAATTATTGTGATCGTTAATGAAACTGTAATCAGATTTTCATGAAACATTTGTATTGTGAATGACATTACATTAGACGCAAAATAAATAACAGATTTAAAGCGATTCACATAAATTGTTTGTTTACAAGGGTCAATTACAAAAGAAATCCATGGAGCTGTTCCAAGTTTAGCATTGCAGCTATGTCGCTTCCTATACAACTATTTAACTTATAATATTAATAGATATCCAGTAATTATTCTACTAAAACACGTTTACGCGTCTATATCGCTAAGTATTCCATTTATTTTAATACAATGCACGATATTTAATTATTCAACATTTAACAAATCTCCTGGAATTGGCTTTATTAGAGATTTAAGAATGATATCTTAATTAAAAAACCTGAATACTTCAACAAATAAATATAATATCGTTTCAAGTACATTTTTAAACGACAAAACATACAATATTGAGACACTTTTCTCTCATACATTATCCAACAAAACTATATTCCAAATTTCATTCCTAAACGGTAACGCATTTCCGTCCCCACGTGTTTGCGAACGACCATAACTTTACATTTCGCAATCCCCCAAGAAAGGCATCCATTTCTTTTTACGCGCCCGCCGCGTATATTTCTTCCCGTCGCCGCCTCCCAAGTTTTGATTTCGTGCCTCGGAACGTGCTTCCGGCGCATATTGCGGGATCCGCGTCCCATTCGCGTGATATACGCGCGCTAATTACTTCATTCCTGTCGAACCGCGCGCAGTTCCGGTGACGCATCGTTCCCGAGCTCTCCACCTGATGCCGTTGGCGGCAGAGCCGGCTGCGACTCACCACTTCGTGGCTTTATTCGGAACCCCGAGGGTTGCCTAGGTTTCTGGGAACTCGTCCGTTAACGGTGCCACTCACGTCGATAGCTTCAAGGTGGAGGCTTTGTGGAGACTGGTTGGCGGCCCCGACCCTCAGGGTTTTTGACCTCGGGACTTTCTGTTGGGCACGTGAGCTCTCCACCTGATGCCGTTGGCGGCAGAGCCGACTGAGACACACCACTTCGCGGCTTTATTCTGAGCCCGTTAACGGACGGCGCTACTCACGTCGATAGCTTCAAGGTGGAGGCAGTGAGAAGAAGGGTTGGGGGCCGTGAGCCCCCTGGGTTTTGACCCGGGGGCCTCTAGTTCAGCACGTGATGTCGTTGGCGGGAGCGCCAACTACAAGTCACCACTGCGCGACTTACTTTGAACACTGCTGTCGGGGTTGCCAAGGTTCCGGGGGCACTCACGTCGATAGCTTCAAGCAGTTTAAGCAACTGTGAAGCAATTTTTCGGGATATGTCATATAACATCCACTATACCTACAGGATTAATGGCCTCTGAACTTCATCCGTCCTTGAATTAACTGAAACAGTAGACGCAGTAGATGAATAAGAGGGATATCTGGGATGAATAAATGGAGAGTAGACTGTATTGTGAGGTGGTATTACACTAGATCCATAAGATAGCTCAGTAGGGTCATGTGAATGTCAGGTAGGTCGTGGAATGCTCCGTACAAGGTTCACACGCACAAAAATTAGAACAAAACGGCAGCTGTTTAGTACTTACCAAGATGTTTTGTCTACACACGAGACAATTTCGTTCAACAAACACTGCAGTTGCCACGTGGAACAGATTTTCAGTTCTCAGCCTCTGAATATATAGCACAGACCAAATGGCCAAGGATAAAAATGGTTGTATGGAGCAATACATGTGCACTAAGGTGCTCTCGCTAGAAACACCGAAATAAACATAATTTCGGTATGTGCATTTGTGGCACTTTGCTTTTACTTGGGATCGATCGACCAATGGACTCAAATTCATGAGCCGAAAGTATTCCAACACACTGCTGGTTTTACTTTTGGTTAACTAGGTGTAGTCGAATCCCTAGCCGGAACAAACCCTGCACCGCCCCAATGGGGATAAGCTATAAGCTCCCGACCGGTCTCCCGGCATGTGTGGTGGTATAGTGCATGGATATCGTGTAAGTGTGTAAATAACGGCTGAGAATTGGAAAAGGAAGGAAAAATCGGGTGCGGTCCTTCGCTTGTTTGTTAGGGTACTGCTCCGGCATTTGCCTGGTGTTGACAGGAGGAGAATCTACCGATCAGAGCAACCGGTCGCTAGAATTCAGGCAGCGACTGAATTCGACCTTTCGATTCAGTTCGACCATTCGATTTCTGTAGCACAAACAATATCATCAAGCTCATCAACATCAGCTGATGTCCTGAGCTACCTCTCTTGGTGCGGTTAAAGAGCACGAGATACTTCACTGTTTAGATCCCTTACTCGCCGATAGATGGCAAGTAAGAAAGGGGTGATGCAAAACCAAAAATGGGGACCTCGACAGAAAAGAATACTACAATGAAATCTGGGCCGTTTTGTATGATAACGTTTCTCAATATAAAAACGTTATTGAAATTATTTTTATAAAGAAATTCTATTCAAGGTACAAAAGAAACCGTTAAAATATTAAGAGATTTTTCCCCATCTTTCTCGGAATCTGTCGAGAGCAAGGGGACAGTGGTATAGGGAATCGGTCCATTGTCCGGTCCTATTCATGCGACTGGGGGGAGGATGAAAAAATGAAGTGTGTGGACTTTATTAAAGTATTGCTCCAACATTCTCTTGAAATTATTCGGAAAAAGTCCTTAGAAGGTATCGATGAGAACGGCTAAATTCTCTTGAATTTTCGTCCACACAATGACCATACTTAGCAGACCACATTGGAATTGTAGCCTAAAATATCTGATACATTATATCATCAGTAGTATCGCCACTAGTTGCAAGAATCAGTAATATACATATTAAATTAAAACGAGTAATAATGCTATCAACTTGAATAACATAGGGATGCGTCGATTTGCCGCTGTTTATGAAAATGTGCGATTATGAATCAGTTTTTCATCTTGGTTACACATATAATTTTTGTTGTTTTTTATCACAGTTTTAGTACACTTTTTGGGTTTTAGATTTTCAAATTAGGACGCGCCATGTCATATGTAAACGCAGGACTGTGACAATTAGCTGGATTTGATTAAAAGAACGGTGATAATGATTGGTGTTGCAATCTGATTAAATATATGGATGCGGTTTCTTCACATCGCCCACAGTTTCTGCGAAATTTACGATTGATTAAATTTCAAATGAGCGTTGGTAATGTATTACAGCTATTAGACCCGTACTACATGGTCTTGGCATTCCTTTACGAAACCCATCACATATCGTTTCATCATCATGTCATAACGTTACTTCCAATAGTGGTCGCTAATGACCGAGTAGTTAATGCGACATTAAATAACTAAAAAAAAAAAAAGAACCAGCAGTGTTACCGTCAGTTACATTTCATATTTTAACTTTTGCAGTATTGTGACCATGAGCATTTTTCATTACGAAACAATACACCCGGAAAGAAACAAACATCGATACTAAAAAACAGCGACGTTAATATATCGATTTTTAAAACATCCACTTATAAAACATGTCTAAAACATCGATGTTTCTACAAAAACATCGACATCGATGTTGCATCCCTACCAGGCACAACGTTTAATTGTTATTGAAAAAGAGAAAAAGAGTTAATGGATTATTTCACAAGAGAGGGTCACTTTGTATACTGCAACAACATTCATGATGTACTTCCAAATTGGGAATAAGATACGTCAGAGCTCAACGGAGGTTGTTTACAGATTTTTTTCGAAACGCAGCCTCAAAGCTGTTCTGATTCATAATGTAAATCAATATCCCTCAGTGCCAGTAGCTCATTCTGTTCATTTAAAGGATACATACGACAATATGGAAGAACTGAAAAAAATTAATTATGAAAACCATCGATGGGTTGTCAGCAAAGACTTGAAAGTTATTGGAATATTCTTGGGTCTTCAGCTCCGATTTTCTAAGTTGCTTTCTACGTGAATGTGTTAGCAGGGTTTGTGAATTGCACTGGGTCAAAAGGGATTGGTCAATCAGAAATACTTAAATCTAGCAGATTAAAATTAAATAGGTTTGGTTAATCGTGAAAATATTATTTTGCCAACACTCCACATCAGGCTTAGTATAATTATATTGTGTCAAGGCTCTGATTATGACTGAGGATTGATTTCAATATATTTGTTCAATTTTTTCTTTTCTCTCAGAGGTCACGCTTAAAGAACTCTTTATTGAACCTCAAATTAGAAATCTGATAAAAGATTAACACTTTAAAACTTTAATGAATGATGAAGAAAGACTGGCCTGGTCAGGGTTCAAAACTGTCACCGTCAATTTTTAAGGAAATAAAAAACATTCAATTGCAAATCATGATGGATGAAATGCCAATTTCTATGAAGAATTTAGGTCGTCATATGAGCCTCAAAATCCATTTTCTCCACAACCACCTTAATTTCTTCCCTTGTAATCTGGGCGATTTCAATTATGAATATGGAGAAACGTTTCATCTAGAAATGGAAATGCGTTATCAGGACAGATACTTTGAAGCGATGATGGCAGGCGACTGTTGATCCTTAAAGAGAGAAAGTGTAAAATTGAACAGAAGACAACGAAGTAGGCAACATTTCAGCAAAAGAAAGTGTTAACAGAGTCTCGGACATTGTTAATATAAATATAATATAATTGTTAAAGTAAATATTTTATCAATAAGCATAAGATGTGTACAGCTTGTATACATATTTATACTTATTTTTCCTTCAGCAAAATTCTGTATATCTAGTTTTAAATCGTTTATTCACTGTGTGTTTCTTGAAACTTTCATTAATCGGAAGCTTTTGGTTACAAGTATTTTCTTTCAAATTACAAAAGAATCTTACATGTTGAAGGAAAATGGATTTCATATCTATTATTACCTTAAGTGAATTCAAATAGCCCATCAAAACCAAAAGCGCACAGAAATGTTTTTCGCAGCCCAGCGTAATATTTCTTCCGAAGGTCAAATTTCTCTACCCAGGTTTTGTGAGTAGGGTCACATAACTTCATACACCCAATTGCATTTCACATTTTCCCTTTTACGTATTGCTCAGCTTTTTTTTCCTCTCCCCGGATGTCAAGTGCACACTCTGATCTACCCCCAATCTGCCTCTCACCTCCTAACTCCCAGTGCCCCCCCCCTCCCGTTCGCAACGCGCGAGATGGCGGAGGCGCCGATTCCAATATTTCCCGCAATCGCCCCGCTCGTATTTTTGCCCGGGGCCGCTTATCGCCGGCGCTCGCGCGCCCCTGGCGGTCGTTTCCCGTACTCGCGGATGCGTATATCTCGCGCTCTAATGCGCCGCCCGTCTCGCGAGGCTGGGGGTGGGGGGCGGAGGCGAAATTTCGTTCGCGGTGAGTGTTGGTGCTTCCTTGGTGAAGGAGTGGGATTTTTTTTTCAGGGTGGACCTTCCGCAGGCTGGCCCTAATCTCCGCTTACCGTCCTAGGTCTTTCCGCCGTCCGTTCTAAGCCCTATCCTGTAAACAGACTCGGTCTTTGAGCTTCTTTATTATTTTTCTGCCCATTTTTTCTCGTTTAGGTTATCTCTTTTAGGCTCTTCGTCCTCTGCCTTCTCCTTTCCTTCGTTCTCTGCCTTCCTCTGTCCTCTTCCCTTCGTTTTGTCCTTCGTTCTCCGCCCCTTCCTCTGTCCTCTGTTCTCTGTACTTCGTTCTGTCGTTCGTCTTTTGCCCTTAGTTCTCCAATGTGTAATTGCACCACCCGTCTCGCGAGGCTGGGGTGGGGGGGCAGAGGCGAAATTTCGTTTGCAGTGAGTGTTGGTGCTTCCTTGGTGAGGGAGAGGGATTTTTTTTCAGGGTGGACCTTCCGCATGCTGGCCTCAATCTCCGCTTACCGTCCTAGGTCTTTCCGTCGTCCGTTCTAAACCCTATCCTGTAACATAGGCTCTACCTTTCAGCTTCTTCATTCTTTTTCTGTCGTTTTTTCGCTTTGGTTCTCGTTGTTGAGGTACTTTATCCCTTGCCTGTTTTCTGTCTTTCAGCTTCTTCATTCTTTTTCTGCCCATCGTTTTCTCGCTTAGGTTCTCGTTTTTTCGGGTCTTCGTCCCCTGCCTTCTTCTTTCTGTTTTTCGGCTTCTTCATTCTGTTTTTCACCATCGTTTTGTCGTTTAGGTTCTCTTTGTTGAGTTCTTCATCCCCTGCCTTCTTTATGTCTTTCAGCTTCTTCATTTTTTTCTCACCACCGTTTTCTAGTTTAGGTTCTCACTGTTAAGTGAGAGTGTGGTGCTTCCTTGGTCCCGCGTCGGTTTTTTTCGAAACGGACCTTCAGCGCGTCGGTCCTAATCTCCGATTTTCGTTCTTGGTTCTTCCGCCCGTTCTCCCTCCTCTCTTCGTTTCATCCTGTAATTAGCTCTGGCTTTCATATTCTGCCTTTTTTTCTGACCGTTTTGCTCTGCTGTTTAGAAGCTTCGTCCTCTGCCTTTTTCTCTCTGCCCTACGTTTTCTGTCTTTAGTGCTCTTCCCATCTCCTCTTGCTCTTCGTAGTCCTTTGTCTTCGATGTCGTCTGCCCTTTTCCCTCTACCATTCGTCTTTTCCCTTTCGTGTTCGATTTTTCGCTCTTCCTTTTCTGACATTCGTCCTCTGCACTTCATCCCTTGCCCTTCGTCCTGTGTCTTTCTGCCTTTGCCTTTCGAACTCCCCCTTCTTCCTCTTTTTCTTTTTCTGCCCTTGTTTTCTCGTCCTTCACTCTCCGTTCTCGTAATGTATGTCTAAGACTTGGGATCTCTGCCTCTCCTCATGAACAGTAATTTCTCCACCGTTGGGCATCCATCCTCAGCTCTTCGTTTTCTAATTTGTGTCCTCTTCCTTTCTCTGTCCTTTTTTTTGCTGTTCCTGTCTGCCATTGACCATTAGCCCTCCATTGTTTAAGAAATATTCATCTCCCTTCCAACTATTTCGTTGTTCCTCAACCTTCTTTTTCCGCCTCTCATCCTCTATTCATCTCCCTTGGTTCTGTGTAATCTTCTCTTCGTCCTGTACTCATTGCTCTTCGCCCGTTACTCTCCGCTTTTCGTCGTCTGCATTTTGTCCGCTTCCCATCTTTCTATGGTACATAATAATGAATTTGACGTTTTTCTTTCTTCTGGCTTGACCATCAATGATTGACACACGGCCATGTTATCAATTTCTTGTGTCATTCCCTTGCTGAATGACGACGGGATTTGATTAGGCCGGGAATGTCCGAGGACTAAATTTTACCGGACATTTAGGCAAGTATCGTTTTCATGATATACAAATTATGAAACACTGAAAATATTGCATCTTTTGAAAATCTCCTCCCTCAAGGCTGACTTGAATTGGGTACCTTTTAGGCACAAGGTACCAAATTCTAATCATACATTGATAGTATATTTTTAAAAGACGGAATAACTAGAAAGCCATTTCGTTCACCACCATGCAACTAGGATCAGCTAATTTACTAATAGGTTCGCCTTATCATATTTGGAAACATGTACGGAAATATATGTCCTGATATCGATTTAGAATGTCCACATAGAAGTGGCGGTCTATAAAAGTGTGACGTGCGTTAGAACTGAATATCGATGACTCCAGCAAAGAAAGCCGCTAGTTTTTTGTAATGTAGGCGCGGTTTTTCATGTCTACAGCCTTAGACGCCTCGTCGGGATTTTAAGGCCTTTTTTCTTCAGCGCGCTTTCGATTTTCGCTCCGTCGCCCCGTCCTCGCCTTGGGTCTCGAATATCCTCTCCTCCCCCGCCCAATCCTCTCGCGCCGAGTGTTCTTTGTCGTCGCGCGCGCTCCATTTGGCTTCTCGACCGAAGCCCGTCCTCGCCCGCCGCCCCCTTCCTCCCTCCGATCCCTTCCTCACCCCCGGCTGCACGCCACGGCTCCTTCCCTGCGCTCCCGTCCTCACTCCACTGTGTCTTCACTCCGCCCCCGACTTCATTCCGGCCCCGGATTTACTCCGCCCCCGCCTTCACTCTGTCGCAGCTTCACTCCACCCGGCTTCACCCCGCCTCCGGCTTCGCTACGCCCCGACTTCACTCCGCTCCCGGCTTCACTCTGCCCCGGCTTCACTCTTCCGCGGCTTCCTTCCACCCCGGCTTCACTCCTCCACGGATTCACCCCGCCCCCAGCTTCACCCCGCCCCCGGCTTCACTCCGTTTCGGCTTCACTCCACCCCAGCTTCACTCCGCTCCCGGCTTCACTTCGCACCAGCTTCACACCCCCAGCTTCTCTTCGCCCCGGCTTCACTACTCCACGGCTTCTCTCCACCCCGGCTTCACTCCTCCACGGCTTCACTCCGCTCCGGCTTCACTCCGCCCCCGGCATCACCCCGCCCCGGCTTCACTCCGCTCCCGGCTTCACTCTGCCCTGGCTTCACCGCGCCCTCAGCTTCACTCCGCTCCCGGCTTCACTCTGCCCCGGCTTCCCTCTACCCCGGCTTCACTCCGCCCCCGGCTTCACTCCGCCCCGGCTTCACTCCGCTCCCGGCTTCACTGCGTCCCTTCTCTTCGCTCGCGACTTAACTCCCCGGCTTCACTTCGCCTTTACTTTCACTCCGCCTCCGGCTTCATCCCGCTCCTCTCTTTTCACTGCCCCGCCTTGACTCCGGCTTACGGCCACAAAAGTTTAGTTTTTAAGGCCCTAAAACGCTTCGTTTAGCAGTTATTTAACGATATAGATTCAAAAATCCTTACGTGCGTTGCTGTTTGCACCTTACATGAATATTTAGATGCGTTTTTTAAATAAATTCTTCATATTTTATGTCACAGTGCAATTCGTCACATTTTCAAGAAATTCTCTTTCTTTCGGTACCTAATTTATAAAGATTGGTTTCGTGTGAGAGCCGCAAAGGAAGAGTATACTACTGAAATATTTAAATTTTTTAAAAGAATTTTTCAAATACAATTTCTAATACATAAATGGATGAATTAAAAGTTGAAAAGTTAATAGTGAAAGGAAAGGTTTAGAAAAGTTAAAAGTTAAAAAAGTTAAAAGCTAAAGAAAAAGACGATAGGCGCTAGGAGACGATACGTGCTAGTAGCCAATATTATCGTGACATCTCTGACATGCCGTACGAGCTGTAGCACGTTCATTATGGTCGTTGCTTACGACTGCAAAAGGTGTAACGTTTTGCACAATTCCAATGTTTATTTACGTTTTACATTGTTATCTGGTAAATAAGAAACATATGATGTCCCGGGGTTGTTAGAGAATGAGGTTAGCAACGGAGATTGATGACTTATAGAGAGAGAATTGAACGAGAAAACGTGTTCCTATAACGAAAAACGTAAGAGATAATTGTACAAAGTGAAAAGGTACAAAATATTAAAGTACATTATACAAGAAATTTAAAATAAAACTAAAATAAACTAAGAATTGAAGTGTTACTACTTTAAAAAAATAAGTAGTTACAGTAATTGTAACGGCAAATGCTACAAAAAAAAAGTGTTGGCAGAGTGTGACGTTACAAGGGCTAGGGCCTCCCGGCCAGAGGCACTGCGGATGCCCTGAGCCACCCACGCCCGCTGCCCCGTGTGGTGACGTTCGGGGGTGGGGGCGGGGAGCGAAGCGTCTCCCTTCCACTCCGCCGCCTCGCACGCTCCACATGCTCCAGCAGCGGCGCTTTCGGTGCGACGGACGCGTGGGCGGGTTGAGAGGGGTGAGGTTGGTAGGCGTGCTAGCTGCGAGCACGCACTTCGCCCGGAGATGGGCGAGTATGAGCGGTGATCAGGAGCCGTGTCGACGCCAGCTCCCGAACGCCTCAGGCTTCTTACCCCGCTTCCTTTTTACTTCCTCCCTCGGAGTAGAGAGGAATATCTTTCCTTTTTCTACTCTCTTAATTTATTTTTTCTTCCGTTTGTTCCTTCATTTTTTCTTCTTCCGTTTGTTCCTTCATTTTTCTCACCTTTTCTTTTTCCTTTTATCTTCATCTTTTCATTTATTTAATCTTTTATTGTCTTTGTGTCATCTTCTTTCTCATTTTTTTTGTTTTTTCCGTGCGTTTCTTCTTTCTCTGGATTCTTCCTTTTTATATTCTTTCTCTTGTTTCTTTCTTGATCCTTTCATTTCATAATCGTCTTCTTTATTAATTATCGTACTTTCTGTATCTAGTGTTTCTTCATCCTGTTATTTCGTATTCCTCTTGTTCTATTTTTCTTCTTTTTCTTCCACGCTTTTATTTTATTCACATTCTTTCTTATTTCCCTCTTCTCATATTCCTCTTTACTGTATTATTTTTGTATTTCTATTTTATTTTTCTCTTTGTTCTTTCTTCTCCATTTTCCTTACTACCACTTTACACCCATTATTTCTCTCTCATTTCTTCTTTTTTTGTCTCTCTTTCTTGTCCTTCTTTGTCTTATCATTGTTCTAAGTTTCTTTTTCTTCTGCTACTTTTCTCCGGCTTTACCATCCTCATGTAATGAGTCCCATGTTTTTGAACTCCCAGTGCTGCTGCCGGAGTCTTACGGCTCATTCACAATGCAGACGCAAACATAAGCGTAACGCATAGACATTAACTTTAACATAAGTGATAGACTGAAGTATTTTACGATGTCCAACATTAGCGTAAGCAAAGATTTTCTATTGTCTTTGGTCCATTCTAGTTGCTATTGGTTGGACGTGATATGTGTGGTGATGTGGAGATGTTAGTGTTGGATATATATTTTACGAGCTACCAAGCTTTACGAACTACAGGCCTACCAGCTGTGACTTGGCCGTGCGGCCACAGGTTAGATTAGGTATAGGTTAGGTTAGGTATTTTTATTTCAAATAAAATTGAAACTTAATGACACTAATATGAATTCTATACAAAACTATTGTACGCTACAGTAGTGCTAAAAAACGCATCACCTCAGTCACAGTTGTAATCTGCAATGTAATCCTGAAAATTCACCCCTTGATTTGCAAAAATCGAGTGAGTTATGAAAGTAATGCAATCGGAAACAAAGTATAATCCACATAAAACGTACGATTACCAATTTCTATTAATGTTTGCTTAAAATTTGAAAGATCTGTAAAACACAAAAATATAGAATGCCCGTTTTCTTTAGGTGATGCGGTTTCGTTGAGCACTACTGTAGGTATACGCCACCTTTACAAAGACCGGAGGTGAGTAGTGGCGTGGAGATGCAGACAGCGAAGCTTTGTCTGGATTACAGTGCGGTGGGGGAAGTACAAATGGGTCGTTGAGGAAAAAAAGAGGAAAATGTTCTTAAAAAGTCTACCTACAAAAGTGGCAGTTCAGAAAAATTGAGAAGATATAATGTTTAGATAAGGATATGAATCCGGAGGTATTTTAGAGAACTTACGACGTAAATGTCTCATTAGAAGAATAAGAAATCGGACAACTTCATGGAAAAGTGTATTGGAAAAGTTCTTCTCAAAATGAATTTAAAGGTACGGCGAAAGAGGATGTGACACTGTGAAGGATTTAATGCAAGAAAGAGATGATATATGACTTGAATTATCTAGTCTGAATGTGGATATAACCATTTATAATCTATCTTTAAAAAAAGCTGCAAAAAGAAGAAAAACTGAAGAGTGAACACTATTGACAGGTAGGCTAGAAAAACGATCATAAGGTTGACATGAATTCAAGTTTGTTGCTTAATATTTATTATTGCAATTTTTAAAATTTCTTTAATTATTTTGGCCGTAAAAGTTATTACTGTGGACGATACATGGTAAATAATACTTTGGTTAAGGCTTTCATATACACCATAGTATCCTGATGTTGACCTGAGTATCGAATAAAGTAAATACATTAATTGTTGAAAGGAAATGCAATGAATGTCGTCCGGTAGTGCCCGATTTCCTCGTTTAATTTTATATTATTATATCCAATCGCTTTTACATGCTGTTTACTTTCGCTATCGGAGTTAATAAATAAAAGCTCATTATTGTATTCCATATGCTAATGGTTGCCTAGCAACAGTTTGGTAAACAGTAAAACTGAAAGCAAATATAGCTTTATTCATAAATGAAGAAACATTAATATTCTTCTTCTATTTCTTCTTCTTCTTTCTTTTCTCCTTCCCCTGTTGATTTCTCCTTCTTTGTCATCACTTTCATCATCTCTATCATCGTCTTATTCTTCCGCTAAAGCCTTAGCATCTTCAACTCTAATAATTTCGGAGATGTCTTCAATCGTCTCCATTGCTCCGTGCGATTGCAATCGTCGCACTCAATATTCACTTCATAAACCGTCGTGGTCAGTGTCATTAAACGATATTGACGTACTGAAAAAAAAAGTAATACCTTAAAAAGAAAATCGAATAATATAAAACGTATATTTCACGTGAGTAATACGTCATAAAGTCTTCTTTTGTTTGCTTGTTAAATAAATAACTATTAAGTTTCACACCTTTCTAACATTTCTTTCCTGGCCTGGTTAGGCGTCGTAGAAGTTTTCACTGTCAACGGGGCCATTCCCTATAACCAACCCTCCTGCTGGTAACGGTGGGTCTGGCGGCGCTGGATTGCTTTCCTTATGGGCTAAGGGCCATAGCAACGTCCAACCTAGACGTGGCCTTAAAACCTCAGTTCGCTAATTCCGGACCAGTAAAGTAGGGTTAGGTAACTGTGATTCTCACGGAATATGCTGTCCCACCGGTCTCATCGGTTATTGAATTGGTGAACCGTAAGTACTGAGTGGGTGAATCACAATACTGAGCAGGTGAACCGTAAGTATTGAATGGGTGAACCGTAAGTGTTGGGGGAAGAACTATAAGTATTGAGTGAGGGAACCATAGGTATTAAGTGCGTGAACCATAAGTATTGAGTGGGAGAAACATAAGTATTGAATGAGTGAAGCTTGAGGGCTATGATGACCGCATCTGGAGGTCTAGCAACCCTCAACGAATGAGGAAAAAATGTCTGAAACAATCGTTCAGGATACAACAAAAGATAAAGATACAACCACCTAAGCAGTGGTTACTTCGAATGATGTAAGAGGTTAAGCGGGCACTAATTTTCTACGTTGAAGTGTAAGATCTGATGCAAATAGATGAATTTCCCATCTCGTTGTTCAAACTACTTTTGAAGTTAAGAAGTACAGAGTTACAACAAATAACCCTATCTCCCGCAACCAGAACCATTTGAAAAATTCTAGCGAATAAATAGTACATTTCATTAATTAAATGTTCTCTTAAAAATGTGGCTGATTATTCGCTACATTTTAATTATTATCATTATTATTATTACTTTTATTCTTTCTTATAATTATATTCTCATTATATCTCATTTAAGACTTATCATCCTTCATGTGGAATTATACCCATGCACAAAGAGGGCAAGATTAGATGCAGAAAATTTGAATTATGTTAATACGTAATATTGTCTAATTAACGGAAAGAACAACATGAAACACATTTTAACTTTGCTCACTATCAGAAAGCGTTACACATTTAATCGCGTGGGAATCGCTTGGCTCTTTCGTAATAAACATTCCGTTTTGTTTTCATTATTTTCCTTTTCTTCCTAGACACTTTATTCTATAGATAGAACTTACATTTTAAATCAATTTAGTCGTTAAAATAGAACTGTTTGTCACTTATCACTAGTCAGTCGCGCGCATTGCGCATGTATTCGATAAATCCCAAGTGATTGTGTTCGCTTCTGGATACTAAACACAGCATGGAATTTCTAAGGACGTAAATGATATGTGTATCGTTATAATGACGCAAATTTCTGTTCAATTTATCCGTTCATGTATTCGTTTCATTCATAGATTTCTCTATCATTTACGCAGCATTCTTGATAGGTTTAACTTACGATTTGTGATTGTGATTCCTGTAAGGTTTTTCCTTCATGCGTAAATGAATAGAGGAAGGGAATAGGATCAAATCTAAGTTTTGTTAATAAATATGTGTTATCGTACCTAATGGCATATTTTAGAAAACCGAAAGAAGTAATGACGGATATAGACATGAATAAATATGATAATTTCTTTCTGACGTAATTGGAAAATTCATAATTTCAGAAATAGTAATGATAATATGTAAAGAAAATTATAATTATTTAATGCCTCCATATTGACAAGCTAATATACAATTTGCCTAAATCTTGACAATGAAATACGACTCCAAATTTTCATTGTATTTATATAAACTAATTTATATAATTTATATTTTTTATTTGAGAAAATAACTCCTCAAAATTAACCACTAAATACAATTTAGTAATTTGACCTCTACACTAGAGCTCTGAATACCACGTTAGAAATCGAAAACAAACGTGAAGTGTTCGTGTAAGAATTAATTTAAACAAGAGAATATGTAAAATTTTGTTGAAGTGCATTATTTGGTAGACTTCATTGTAATTTGATGGTGACGGGAGATATAGATCAGCTTCAGTATACTCAACTTTTCGTTCTGCTCTTTAAAAGTTGACTCAAAATATCTATATCAGTAAGATGAGTAAGAGTTCTACTTCCTTTGATATGTAAATTGCTGATTCACGAATCTAATCACTGAACTTTACGATAGTATTTCATGATGGCATTGCGCGGGTAAATCTTATGAAATGAGCAGTGCTTCGTCGTGAGGTGTAATGTATAGGTTCCATTGTGCAACGTTGTTGCAATTGAGCGCAATATACAAATTTTTAAATGTTTTCTACATTTGGAAATATGCAGGGTTTTAAAAAAATCAAATGAATCAATTGTACATTTCATTACTTACATCTATGTTTTCTCAAAAATGTTCTAAATTTTATTCATTATTCTTACTTCTATTCTTTCTTATAATTAAGATTGTATATCCACTTGTCGTCATTAAGGTGGAATTACACCCTTGCACAAGGATAACAAGGAGAAAGAGAAAAAGAGGAGAAGGAGGGAAAGGAGAAGAAGAAGACAGAAAAAGAGAAAGAAGACCAGATGAAGAAGAAGATGACTCGTTAAATATTCTTGTCCTCCTCGAACCCCTCATACCCATTTGGCCCCCACGATTTAGAAAGCCACTACCATTTGGTACTGCGAGTACTCGAATGTTCAAGCCAATGCGAGACGCATTGAGTTGTTGCACCATGAGAAGAAAAGTAGTGTCGATATCTAATGCACGAATGCGTACCATATCTTAACGGATTATAGGTGCTCAAAACCCTCTTATGCTCAATTTATCTTCTTTCCTGCATTTCGTGCGATTTTATGGTCTCCACACTTCACTGCTCAATTGCTTTATCGAATGCAGTTTATTTTATAAATGATGTTTGTTTGGCTGCTGTTGGGAAGAGATTTGTAGAACATTTACGTAAGAAATTCGTCCATTCACGTCAAGCAGTGTGCTAGAGATGTCTTTTATTTGGGCGAAACTGATATTGATTCTCTTAGTGTCAGTTCGAGTGCCTCATTGAAGATAAAATGAATAAAAGATTCATAATAGTAATAAAATTAAATTAATTATGTTTATTGAAAAACAATTAGGACATTTAGCCACTGTACACATAGGTTTTGAGATCTTAGCATTAATTTATATAGCTTATCATTTTCTAATCAAGAAGCAAACTAGATATTGCTGCACCTTTATTTTAAGTCCATAACCCGACTAAACGAAGTGTAGGACTAGAGTCCCAAGAAACACGGAGTAGCGCATTTCATTGTTCCACCGATGACGAAATTTTATATTCATTTGTGAGGAGAATTGGGATTGCGTGGAATACTGTTGGTTAAGAACCATAAATCTATCCCAAACCAATATTAATTTTCATGAAAATCTCCTTAATATAACCAATTGTTACAATTTATCTTCAGCTCCTGAATACCGCCTAGTGGGCCTAACAGATGAGAGGATATTTAATGGTGAAGGTTGCTCTACTCTCTGTATCTAGAGACTCTATGTAGGACTGAAGAGAGACCGGCCCATCTGAGAACTAAAAACACAACGACAATTGCGTCACGCTTTAGCGCCGGGCAGGTATAGTCTGGTGCATTCATGCTCCTGTTCCAAAGTACTGAAGCATTTTTGTATAATGCTAATTAATCACCCGAATTGTTTTTCCCCAGATCATTTTTTATAGAAACTTTAAGTTAATCACACGGAAAGCTCTTAATAATTTGATCACTAATTAACGATCTGAAACACACACAATACGTTGTATTTTATGAGAATTTGAAAGTTAAAGAAGAAATCCTGGATGTTTCTTCACATTTTTAATACTTGATAGAGTCATACTGAGTTGAAACGATTTTCCTTGTCAGATTATAACATTTACCTTATCTTTCAATGAAATATTTCTCCTTTCGCCTATCCATCATTATATAGTGTGGCCGAAAAAATTCCTCAACCACCAATTTGAAATACTACATCAATGAAAATATAAATGTTGGTTCAATTTTTCACATGTACAAGTTTACTGGAAAAGTGCTGGAAAAGAACCTTGCACAAATCTTATGGAAATTAAATTTTGGTCAAATTGCCTGAAAATTTAGAATGCTGTTCCTTAGATCATATTGATCTAAGCAAAGAATGTTGTTCTTTTTGATACAATCTACATTTTAAAACGGAAATCATGTCGATTTGTCGGATGATAGAAAGGCACATAACAAGTGAGGTTGTTTCAGTTAAATATGCTTTGAATGCACATACGTTATTCGTTATATGATGCTCAGAGGTGAAAATATTTCAATTTCTACACACCATGAGCTGTACAGGAGTGACAAACTAAATGAATCGCTTGGTGTAGAAATCCGTTTTGGACTTTCTCCACGATATTTCAACAGATGGAAAAACTGTATTACTTTACACCCGATTCTGCATCAAAAATATTTGTGCTAAAACAGTACGTACTTTTCGCCAGTTTTTTTCACGCAAAATTACGCGAAAATTACTCAAATTTTCGAAACATTATACCTGACCTTATTTGAAAATCTATCTTTAGAGAATAGATATCATTAAGGGAAAGATCACTATCTTTATTATTGTAGTTGTAAGAGGACTCCGAAATACTTTTGAACTTTTGCAATTTTCAAAAAAATAAGTTTTCAACAAAAATGATATGTAGCACTTTCTCTTAATCATACTTTCTACTATCCAACAAAAAATTTAATCATAATCGATGCTTTTTTATATTTGCATAATGTTACAGGGGGCTTCATGTAAAGTACCCCCAAAATTAAAATGTCGGTTTCAAATTCCAGGGACCGCGACATCAGCCAGATCGAACGGAGAATATCAATTTTGGAAAAAAATCTGATGAACGGTTTAGCCGCTAGCGTTGTTCTCAGACGGACCGACAGATGTTTTGCCGTCAATCAGTTTTTCAATATCAAGGACGAACAAAACATGAATTCTGGCTACACCACGTGTTAGAGAAGTATTTTTTCTAAATTTAGCAACTGGATTTATCCACATTTTTGTTACCAGGACCCTGTAATAATAGTTTTTTCTGTCGAAAATTCGTCGTTTTTTTCGCGTGGCATAACATAACTTCGACATAAGAAAGTGAAAAATGGACATGAGGTGTTTCTGCACCAAGAGATTCAATGAAGGGCCTAGGGCGTCAGAGCAGCAACACCCACGCGTGTGCTTGGGCCTCGAGAATCGCGGTTGGCGCGCAGTGCGCTTTGAGGTATGCGCTTGTTTTCGCCGGCGCCAGTCGATCGACGCCGTATTTCTCCCCAACGGCCTCTTCGCCTTCCGTAAACATCCTGAAATATCACCCCTCACCCCGTTGCCACCCCACTCCCTCTACGTCTCTCTCTTTCTCTCTGTCTCTCTCTGTCTCTCTCTCTCTCCCTCCTCTCTGGCCCGTCTCGAGGGTGGAAGTTGTTCACCTGACTCACCCACGCTCATGCAACGCTCCCAGCAAGATGGTTCTTACGCGCGCTCACCCGTGCACACTCGCCTTCACATACGCTCACCGCTCTCACTCGCTCATCACACTCTCTCAATCGGAGCTCCCGATCGCTCACCGCTCGCGCTGGCTCACCGCTCTCGCTCGCTCACCGCACTCGCTCGCTCAGACCTCTCGCCCACTCACCGCTTTCAATCGCTCACCGCTCTCGCTCGCTCACCGCTCTCGCTCGCTCACCGCTCTCGCTCACTCACCGCTTTCGATCGCTCACCGCTCTCGATCGCTCACCGCTCTCGATCGCTCACCGCTCTCGATCGCTCACCGCTCTCGCTCACTCACCGCTCTCGCTCGCTCACCGCTCTCGCTCGCTCACCGCTCTCTCTCGCTCACAGCTCTCGCTCGCACACCGCTCTCGCTCCTCACCGCTCTCGCTCGCACACCGCTCTCGCTCGCTCAACGCTCTTGATCGCTCACCGCTATCACTCGCTCACCGCTCTCCGTCACATAGAGCTTTTATTGTTTTTTGACCAAGTAAATCAAATCAAATAAATCAAATCAAATGTTATTTATGATACGCGTGGTAAATGCGACATTTTGTTTTGCAAGTAGGTAATATTGCGATAGGAGGCCGATAGATCGAATGGCGAAATCCTATGAGCAAAATGAAATCACGTTCATGACACGTGTCATACACTATTTTTTAAACAGCCTTACCCATTTCAATTCATTTTTATTCAAGAATACAAATCACTTAATGATACATCACAGTCAGTAGTAGCTGATGCGGCCAGTCGACATTATATTGTCTCCTTTGTTGCAATCACAGATTTATCTGAACACTTGACTTTTAGCACTAGTGCTAAAACTTGAACGTTTAGCACCCTACACATGCAGTGAAATAAGTGCTTTTAGTACACCTGTCTAAAACAGTTTTTTTTCTCTGCACTTGGATTCATTATCTCGACAGAACAGCATTGTATTACGAAAACAGTTATACAAATATTTGTAGAACAAAGCTGTTGATTAGCATGATCTTCACAGAGGTTGCTAGTGGGAGAGAATATTCATCACATTCCCGCCCAGAGCTCTTTGGTGCTTCGTTCCAAAGAAAGCCGACCGCCCCTCGAAGCTGGTTGTTCTGTGGACCGCGCGGAGGGTGGAGGCGACGGGGCCAGAACTGCATTTCAAGCAGCCGCCCCGGCCCCTCCCTCCCCAGCGTCACCCACCCGTTGTCAAAGCCTTTGCTCTCCCCCCCCCACCGCCTCCTCGACAGTGCTGCTCCCTTGGCGGTGATAGCAGCGCGCGGGGAGGGGAGGGAGGTAGATGGAGGTGCGGGCTGGAACGAGTGGGGTGGGGGTGGTTCTGGAGGGGTGTAGAGCAGGGTTGTCCAACTAACGGCCGGCGGGCCGCATGCATCCACCACAATAAATGGCATCGCGGGCAGCATTGCGATGCCATTTATTGTGGTCCGCGAAAGCTAATTAGTCAAAAGTGAAAGTCACGTGCAACGATGGCGGGCGAGACCATTGTGCACCTAGAATACGCGCCTGCCGGGTTGTACCCCCTCCTTTAAAGGAAAAATTAAGTGAATTTTAATTTATGGACTTTTTTCTTGTAATTCAGAAATTCACAATCATCCCAAAGTACGTAGGTCGTTCCGAAAGTAATGCCTCCTATTTATTTGTATGACAACTACAGTAAATAAAGAAACAATACATTGTGTTAGAATAGAGTTTTTGAACATGAAACTATCTTTCAATATAGTCCCCCATTTTTTCTACACATTTTATTCACCGATGAACAAGAGCCTGCTTGCCACGCTGGTAAAAGTCTGTACCAGCCGAGTTGACCTGTACGGGGAATTCTAATGGTGCCATTCAATGGACTGTCGTTTAATTTCTGGCTCATAATGGTGACATCATGTCTCGTAATCAGTCATTATTCGATCCAGAAAACCGCCACCTTCAGCTTCGTGTTTGGTCGAAAGCTTCTCAAAACGTTCCTTTCGGTCGTGTTGGTGTTCCTGTGTGAGTGATCGCGGGACACACCTTTCGCACAATTTTCGGTAACTGAATTTACTCAGCGTTACCTCTACTGCATTGCAGACACTGTTCAGCACCGTCCGCAGTTACCCACCATACCCCCACCCCCATGAACCTATTTACGCGTAAGAGCTGAACGAGGCGCTCAATCATTCCGTGGTGTGGCAGATGTACGTGGACAACAGCAACGTGGTTTGTCATTCACGTCGCTGGCACCACCGCTGAAACGCACCACCCACTGTCGCCACACTTTTACGGAAAGCATACAGTGGATATCATTACGACAGTGGATGTCACTACGACGTAAACGTTCAGCAAGAGACTAGTGATGTCGATGCGTGCAATTTCCTCCGAAGCGAGAAATTCAGTCATACATTTGTGCTTTGAATTGAATTGCCTTATTTTACGTGGCGAGACTCAGGTCATGAGGCCTGCTCTTCCATCTGACCACGCAAATTTCGCTACGCTCCTTTCACAAACTAGCGGAAAGAAGGTATTACTGAGGCGAGGAAACCGGCGATTTGAATTTAGCTCAGAGGCTTCATTCAGGCTTAAGGATCTTTTACATGCAAGTAAATCTACTAACATGCGACAGCCGGCTTTACTTCCCCTCCGAAGGAAGGCGTACGAAGGATTTTTTCAGACATTCGTTTTTGTGCTTCTGACGCGCGTTCCGGCTAGACGCCATTTTAGCGTTCTGTAACTATGCTTCTATATGACAAATAGCATCGAAATTAAACAAACTTTAACGAGAGAGTTCATATTTTACTGTGGCACCACCCTCATTCGTTTTTTAGATCATACGCCTACGTAAAAGAATGGGAGGCATTACTTTCGGAACGACTCTCGTATTTCACTGTTAGGCGTGGTTTGGCCCGATATCACGCGTGGTTCGATTCCCGCGCCCCCTCGTTCAAAAGCAGACGGGCAAATGCCGAGATCAACATTATGGCGAAGTCAGGTGAGGATCGCCCGAATAATGATATGGTCCTCAACCTTATTAAAAGTTTTTGTTTGTGGCTCTTGACGCCTTGTAAGTTGGGACACCCCTGGTATAGGGTGAAGTAGAGGAGGGGAGGTGACTCGAGGTAAAAGGAGCGACGAATATTTGAATGTAGGGCAACGGACTACGCATTGCGAGTATCGCCTTAGGTGGCTCAGGGCATCAGTTGATGACGTTGAAATGCCTCCGACCGGGAGGCCGTGGGGTTCGAGTCCAGACGATGGCACGATTTCCGACACTAGCCAGGTTGAATTCATCCGCAGTCTGGAGGAGATTTCAGAGGTTGGCTGCTTTCATTGATAGTTTTCTTTGGTTTTTGTGATAAACGCTAAGCAAATGCCGGAGTAGTACCCTAACAAACAGGCCACGAACCGCTTTTTCATCTTACTTGTCCTGGCCTCACCCCTTACTTACACACACGTACACATAACATACACTACTCAACCACTCATGCCAGGAGACCAGTTGGGAGCTTAGAGATTTCCCCGGCTGGGGGGGGTGCCCCGCTGGTGGAAGATACCTGGCAGGGGAAACCTCTGCACGTCTGCGTGTATGTCGGCTCCGTATCTCACCATCCTGCTGGGGAAAGATCAGCGCCATCTCCCGCGATAATATAGCATGCACTACATTTACGAAACTTATGAACTTATCAGTTGAAGCGCTCAGTAACACTAATCAATCAATGAATCAATCAATCAGTCCACCTGCAACGCGACTGACAATAAGTCGCAATGCGATAGCCTCTGTGGTTAAATACGGCAGAAAAAGTTTTCCTTTTCTTTGATTCACCTATTCAAAACAATTCCCTAATTTTGAAATGTCCAAATTTTACTGTAGCTAATTATAAAAATTAGCTCTATTGAAATAAAATTGGAATTGATGCAGTCAGGAAAGTCTTGTATTGGAAACAATTATCGGGTATTGAGAAATGCATTACTGCATGTTACATTAATGTGTACTTAGTCTTAATGTGAGTAATTGCTGAGTAGGTTGAAAACTAAAAATAGTTAATGAAAATACGTTACAAAACTTTGCAATGAAATGTAGAATTCAAAATGTACATTCACTAATGTTAATGAAAGAAAATGGAGATGATTACATTTTTTTTTCAAACACGTCTCCATTATGGGGTAAACAGGCGAACAAAAAAAGCAAACGACGATCAGTTCTCCAATAATCCAAGTTTCATTATCACAGGTAATACCATGAGTGCTTTGGAATTTATCTGAAAATTTCCAAAGCGCGAGTGGTATTTAATAGGACTATTCCACGAATTAAATTACGTCTAATAGAGTTCCAAAATGTGCCTAATATTAACATTATATTAATTTACATTCTTCAATTACCTTTCATATTTAGCTAGTTCCACATGGCCATCTGCTAATGTAGCAAATGGGGAAGGTTAAACAGTGTTGATACGTAATCAAAATTGACATAAATTAATACACAGACGAGGACATGAAATGTGTGTTTATTTTGCTTTAATGTAACAAACTTTTTATTGTAATAAACATTAACATTTAAAATAACAAACAAATTCTTTCAGTTGAAAATACGTGTATTAATCGAGCCCTTTTTTAAAATTAAATGTTGAAATAACTTCTTTATTTTCATTCACAATTGTTTTGGATTCTGAAACAGATGTGTTTGAGGATGAATGTGTTTGTCTTAATCTATTTATGATTACCGAGTGGTATTGCTCATTGATTTTCAAGTAGGGGTTCAAGCATCGTCAGTAGTATACGTACCTTCCGCGACTCTCACATGCAACCAATGTTTATAAATGAGATCACTAAAGAAAGTAATTTCATAGAAACATGAAACATTACGAATTGCACGTTGACTTTAAAACAATGAAGGATTTGTTAAAAAACGCATTAAATATTCATGTCAAATATACTTTATATTCTTCTGCGTGATTGCTGGAGCTTCAAGAGTTATTTCATTGTTTTGTCGTCAGACGCGTCACCAAATCTCGCCATCTTATTACTATTGAAATTAACGGAAAGCAATGTTAAAATCAGAAAGGTTATACGCTGTAACCGCGGCATTGGCATACGCTATAACCGCGGCATTGGCATACGCTATAACCGGGGCATTGGCATACGCTGTAACCGCGGCATTGGCATGTGTTATAACCGCGGCATTGGCATACGCTATAACCGGGGCATTGGCATACGCTGTAACCGCGGCATTGGCATGTGTTATAACCGCGGCATTGGCATACGCTATAACCGGGGCATTGGCATACGCTGTAACCGCGGCATTGGCATGTGTTATAACCGCGGCATTGGCATACGCTATAACCGGGGCATTGGCATACGCTGTAACCGCGGCATTGGCATGTGTTATAACCGCGGCATTGGCATACGCTATAACCGCGGCATTGGCATACGCTATAACCGGGGCATTGGCATACGCTGTAACCGCGGCATTGGCATGTGTTATAACCGCGGCATTGGCATACGCTATAACCGGGGCATTGGCATACGCTGTAACCGCGGCATTGGCATGTGTTATAACCGCGGCATTGGCATACGCTATAACCGCGGCATTGGCATACGCTATAACCGGGGCATTGGCATACGCTGTAACCGCGGCATTGGCATACGCTGTAACCGCGGCATTGGCATGTGTTATAACCGCGGCATTGGCATACGCTATAACCGCGGCATTGGCATACGCTATAACCGGGGCATTGGCATACGCTGTAACCGCGGCATTGGCATGTGTTATAACCGCGGCATTGGCATACACTATAACCGCGGCATTGGCATACGCTATAACCGGGGCATTGGCATACGCTGTAACCGCGGCATTGGCATGTGTTATAACCGCGGCATTGGCATACGCTATAACCGGGGCATTGGCATACGCTGTAACCGCGGCATTGGCATGTGTTATAACCGCGGCATTGGCATACGCTATAACCGGGGCATTGGCATACGCTGTAACCGCGGCATTGGCATGTGTTATAACCGCGGCATTGGCATACGCTATAACCGGGGCATTGGCATACGCTGTAACCGCGGCATTGGCATGTGTTATAACCGCGGCATTGGCATACGCTATAACCGGGGCATTGGCATACGCTGTAACCGCGGCATTGGCATGTGTTATAACCGCGGCATTGGCATACGCTATAACCGCGGCATTGGCATACGCTATAACCGGGGCATTGGCATACGCTGTAACCGCGGCATTGGCATACGCTGTAACCGCGGCATTGGCATGTGTTATAACCGCGGCATTGGCATACGCTATAACCGCGGCATTGGCATACGCTATAACCGGGGCATTGGCATACGCTGTAACCGCGGCATTGGCATGTGTTATAACCGCGGCATTGGCATACACTATAACCGCGGCATTGGCATACGCTATAACCGGGGCATTGGCATACGCTGTAACCGCGGCATTGGCATGTGTTATAACCGCGGCATTGGCATACGCTATAACCGGGGCATTGGCATACGCTGTAACCGCGGCATTGGCATGTGTTATAACCGCGGCATTGGCATACGCTATAACCGGGGCATTGGCATACGCTGTAACCGCGGCATTGGCATGTGTTATAACCGCGGCATTGGCATACGCTATAACCGGGGCATTGGCATACGCTGTAACCGCGGCATTGGCATGTGTTATAACCGCGGCATTGGCATACGCTATAATCGCGGCATTGGCATACGCTATAACCGGGGCATTGGCATACGCTGTAACCGCGGCATTGGCATGTGTTATAACCGCGGCATTGGCATACGCTATAACCGGGGCATTGGCATACGCTGTAACCGCGGCATTGGCATGTGTTATAACCGCGGCATTGGCTGACGCCGCGTCCTTGGCATACGTGGTTAATTCCACCCAGCGGTGGATACATACTGACTCCTAAGATACGTGAGTCGGAGCTTATGATTGGTCAGTAGGTAGCAGAGGTAAGAAATATCGGATAGAAAAAGTTATTAAAATTCTTGTTACACACCACCCTGATTGGGGCAGATTACACAGATTGTCCGGGGAGGAAACTTCGAAAGTAAGCTCTTAAGACAATTCTAAGCATATTTTGTCTAATAAACGTCGTGGATATTCCGAATGGTTGAGCCACGGGCCACAATAAGCACTCAAAGGTTTGTTTGAAAAATTGATTTCTAGGCAAAAATGTGCATTATAGAAGCATAGAAACATACAAAAAACATATAAGTTGTTTGTTATTTACAAAAGAAATGAGTACATTTGTTCGGAAAGAAAAATTAAGCGAGAAATAAAAAAGCACCCAATTTACCCAATTCGACTGCTTTTTTATTTCTGGCTTAATTTTTCTGTCTGAGCAAATATATTCATTTCTTTTGTAAATAATAAACAATTTACATGTTTCTGGAGAGTTTCTATGCTTTCACAATGCAAATGCTTGCCTAGAAATCATTTTTCAAACCAACTTTTGGGTGCTCATTGCGGCCCAACCATTCGGAATATCTATGTAGTTTTTTAGACAAAATATGCTTAGAATTATCTTAAGAGCTTATTTTCGAAGTTTCGACGTTTCCTCCCCAGACATCCTGTATGTATAGTTAAACACTATGGCTTTTAATTTCACGAGTGGAATAATCACAATAAATTATTTTTACAATTGGTATGTTTTCCCATTGTCATTCATATTCCGTATGTATTTCCGTGTTTTCTAATTCAAACAATTGCACTATCCCACAATTGCCCAACCGATAAACTTTTATTGCAAAACCAAACATTTGAAATGCACAAGAACAATCAGAGAAGTATATTTCACTGCAAAGTGAGGAGAGGGAGAAAATTTCCTTTCACGCGTTCTCAAATCTCGACAAGATGTCGCTTGAGAAAGCAGTGAAGAAGATGGCGGATATGTTGAAAGAGGGTAGGCGGCGTGAGGAGAGGTAAGGGAAAATAACTGCTAGCCAGTCATTTGTACACGTTAGCTTCCGCGGCTCGAGTCCATTTCTCGGCTGTCCGGGTGAAGCCGCGTCGTTGGCTGAGAGGCCGACTTTTCGCATGTCATGTCGCAGGCTTGCTCAGGGCAATCTCAGTCTGAATCAGTGAAAAACTACTGATTGACAGTGACTATTCACTGATGGTGTCAGTTATAAGCCACTGACAAACAGTGAATTGAGTTGAACAAATCAGTGAAAATTGAATCAGTGAAACTTCACTGTTGAATCAGTGAAACTTCACTGTTTGAATCAGTGAAATCTGTGACAACTAATTGATCGTGACGACTGAACGATCAGTAAGTGATGGTGGTGCGACACTTTTACCACCGACGACCAGTGAAATGCTGGCGGTCATTGTGAAAAGGTTTGCATATTAGCTGATTGTCAGCGAAACTACCCTTTTCGACTGAAGATATAAGTGGCGTCGGCTCTCACTGATTGAATCAGAGTCAATTTCACTGATTCAGATTCAGAGAGAGTGTTTATTTTTCAGTCAAAAAATACAACTGGCATGCTGGGTGCAGCCGGGCTGAGTGACGGTCAGAGGTACCTGGATCTCCTCTATCCTCCCTCCTTCACTTAAGTTAATCTACATATCATTGAGGGAACTAATATGGGATGTTTACATTTTTTCCTCTCCGATGGACGGTGTAATCATGCGTCTACATTTCCTAAGTGTATTTAGTTTATTTATTTATTTATTTACGTCCAAAAGAGTTTAAAACTGTGTGTGACGAGCTATGGGGAGAAGTGAATTTTGTGCACGTTTTCATAATTCTGTGGTCTCTATCCTAAACCATATTCTAGTCAAATTTTGAATATAGAAAAGAGAGGTTTTTTCGAGTTTTGTTGACAAAATATTCGCTCCTATATAATAAAATATATTTTCAAAGGTAAATTAGCTATAAATTCCTGCCCTGAACCCTCATGTTCTTCATGAAAGAATAATACTTTTTGCCGCGATAATATGAAAAACGATAATTTGAATAACTATATTTCCCACTGAAATTCAGAAGACGTGCACATATAATGAAGTTACATTTATGTCCAGAAGCAAAACAAGGGACCATCTCAGCATTTGCTCAAGGATCAGGGAAACTGGACGAAAAACCTGATCGAGATGGGGGCCATCAACCCAGAAACTGTGGTACAATACTTGTTACAGGTTCTTTAGAATTATACAGTCCAAATGATAAATAATTACATTAACTATCATTGTTAAAATTAATGCTACTTTCCTTTTTGATGCTCGGTATAGTCTCGAATTGTATAGAAACAGTTATGCAGCAGAAAAGATTTTACTTGGGACTTAAACTTTTATATTGAATTTAATCGTTTAATGTCTTCTGGCAAAGTGTTGTAGAGTAATGTACATGTAGAGTAGTGTACATTTTATTTTGCTTTGCGAACACGAATAAGCTTTAATATGAAGCATGAAACAGAAAGAAAAGTGCATCAACTAATATTGGAAAAGAATAAATTAACGTACTATGTACAAAGTTAAAATAATGTGAGGATAAGAGATTATACTAGAGGCAATACTAGCCGGAAAGCACATTTATGTGTAATTAACAATTCTCAGGACAGTGAGGCGTCCCTTCCCTGAAGAGAACTGCGAGACAAAACGTCGGCCTCTCAGCCAACGACGCGGCGTCGCCCGTACAGCCAAGGAGTGATGGCAGTCATTGTCGGAGTGCAGGACATCTACGAGGATGGCAGTTGTCGCAGTGCAGAAGTAAGCCAGCTAACAGACGCCATCGCAACGGCCTGGGTTCAAGGCATCGTGGCCCGGAAAACGACCTGGATTGCGCTACGGTCATTTCTTTCTCTAATCCCTCTCCCTTCTGATGGTGGCCCGCCCTGAGGAAATGAAATTGAGATATATGTTGGGATTCGAAGCGCGTTCTCCAAGTAGAAACTGAAAGAGACTGTGCGGAAAATGTTGCCAATGAAGACAACAAGAAAATGACAGTCTTTGTTATCGTGATCGTGGAAAATGGCAGTCTTTGTTGTCTTGATCGTTATCCGGTAATTTATAATTCCAATACAAGCATTATTTTCCCGGAAGTCTGAGGGCAGAATTTGAGAGGAGCGCCTCAAGTTGGACTGGTGTCGGTATCCCTCCTCGACGATTCTAGCTACCAAAAACTGACCTTGAAAATTGCGCGTGACATTTGTGACAATCTGCAAGCCCAGAACTGCCCTTCTTAGTGGCCACTGAACGTCTGCGTTGGGAATTGGGAGAGGAGAACGCGGGCAAGGACGAGACAACGGAACGTAAACCCAAGAACTTATGTACTTATGTGTGTATGTATGTATGAATGTATGTATGTGCGACGACCCTGCCTCGCGGCCGTGGCTTAAGGGGGATAGGTGTGGTTATCATGCAGACATCCCCACGCCGTATTCCGGTCATCTCAAGCTGAGAAGTGAATATTCTCCTCGTCATACAGCAACATATACTGTGACATTGCAAGGAAAACGCACACTATAGTCTTGCCTTGACCGGGAATCGAACCCGGGGCTGCGTACTGGAAAGCGAGCACGCTGACCAAGAGCTAGCCGCGAGGCTAAACGGAGGAACGGGAGGGCAAAAATTAACGCAGGGACGTCGTGAGATGGTGAGGGCGGGTAAGATAGAGGCAGGGCGGAAGGATGGAGGGAGCGGTGAAGCCAGGGTAGAGTGAGGAAGGACGGAGGCGCGGGGAGCAGGGGAACGACGTCAAGAGCGGAAGTGGATGGAGGTGGAAGGAAGTAGTCGAGGTGTTAGCGATGGTGTCGTGAAAACATGTAGGCGCCGGGGAGAGTAATTGCAGGTGGGTGGATTGAAATGGCGGTGGAGGCGCAGTGGGAAAAAGGTGGAGGAAGATGGTGATGAGGCTGGGATGGAGAGAGATGGAGGCTGGGATGGAGAGAGATGCAGGCTGGGATGAAGAGAGATGGACGCTGGGATGAAGAGATATGAAGGCTTGGTGGAGAAAGATGGAGACTGATGGAGAGAGATGGAGACTGATGGAGAGAGATGGAGGCTGGGATGGAGAGAGATGGAGGCTGGGATGGAGAGAGATGCAGGCTGGGATGAAGAGAGATGGACGCTGGGATGAAGAGATATGAAGGCTTGGTGGAGAAAGATGGAGACTGATGGAGAGAGTTGGAGGCTGGGATGGAGAGAGATGGAGGCTGGGATGGAGAGAGATGGAGGCTGGGATGGAGAGAGATGGAGGCTGGGATGAAGAGAGATGGACGCTGGGATGAAGAGATACGAAGGCTTGGTGGAGAAAGATGGAGACTGATGGAGAGAGATGGAGGCTGGGATGGAGAGAGATGGAGGCTGGGATGGAGAGAGATGCAGGCTGGGATGAAGAGAGATGGACGCTGGGATGAAGAGATATGAAGGCTTGGTGGAGAAAGATGGAGACTGATGGAGAGAGATGGAGGCTGGGATGGAGAGAGATGGAGGCTGGGATGGAGAGAGATGGAGGCTGGGATGGAGAGAGATGGAGTCTAGGATGGAGAGAAAAGGAAACTGTGATGGAGAGAGATGGAGGCGAGGATGTTGAGCGATGGAGATTGGAGATTGTGATGGAGGCAAATCGTAGGGAGATGGACGGGGAGTGGAGTGTGATGGAGGCAAGTCGGAGGGCGATGGAGGCTAGTCAAAGGGAAATGGAAGTAAGTCGGAGATGGATGCAAGTTGGAACGAGATGGCATGAGGCCGGAGGGAGAAGGAGTTGAGGGAAGAAGGAGATGAAGTTGGGCATGAGAGAGCTGGGAAGGAAAGAGCTGGCGGCGGGGGAGTAGAGAGATGAAGAGCAGGCCACTGGAGACGTGTGCGGAAGCCAGGGAACAGACAGAAACGGAGCGAGACGAAGAGCGCGCGAGGCGGGCGGCGCTGGGAGGGGGCGTGGCTGCTTGCCATTCCGCTCGCCGCCACGCTAAATCTCGTTCCGCGCGCGGGCGCTCGCCCTCGACACGTCCCATGCGCGCGGGGCGGGCGGTGGCGGTGGCGACTGGCCGGCGGGGGCGGCGGCTGCGGTGCCGAAGAGGACGGGGTGGGGGCGTGGGCGACGGAGGCGATGACGGGGAGGGTGGCGGGGATGGAGGGGAGGGCGGCGCTGGGGGCGGGGGCAGTGACGGTGAGGGGGTGGAGGCGAGGGCGACGGTGTGGATGGGAGCAGTGACGGTGAAGAGGGCGGGGACGCCGGCGGAAGCGCGGAGGTGGTGACGTGGGGCGTGGGCAGAGCCGGGGGTGGAGGCGGGAGCGGCGGCCGTGCTGTGGCGAGGCCGGTGGCAGTGGTAGGGGTGGGGACTGTGGCGAAAGGGCTGGCGGTGGCAGCAGTCGGTGGGGGTTGGGGCTATGACGGTGAGGGTGGTGGCGGTGGGAGCGGGGGCGGCGGCGGGTGCGGTGCGGTGGCTGGGACAGTGGCAGGGGCGGGGATGGGGCGGTGGCGACAGAGTCGGAGGTGGAAGGGTCATCGGTGGGGGGATGACAGTGAGGGTGATGGGGGTGGAGGCGAGGGCGGCAGTGACGTTGAAGGAGACGGGGCGCCGGCGGAAGCGTGGAGGTGGTGGCGGGGGCGTGGGCAGCGCTTGGGATTGTGGCGTGAGCGGCGGCGGTGCGGTGGCGAGACGGCGGAATGAGCGGCGGTGGGGTTAGGAGCGGGGTTGGGGGCGGGGCCGGTGGTGGAGTTGGGGGCGTGGCTGGGAGGGGGCGGCGGCGGGGGTGGCGACGGGAGTAGAGGCAGGAGCGGTGGCGGGTGCGAGAGGTCGGTGGCGGCGGCAGGGGTGGTGGCGGCGGCGGTGACGGGGGAGGGGGCGGTGGCGGGGGCTGCGACGGGGGCGGCGGCGGGGGCGGCGACAGGGGCCGGGGCGGCGGCAGTGGCGGCGGCGGGGGCGACATCGAGGGTGGCGGCGGCGGTGGCGGAGGCGGGGGCGGCGGCGGGGGCGGCGACGGGGGAGGGGGCGGTGGCGGTCGCTTCTGCGCGGCTGCTGCGCGCCGGCCACCGTGTTTGCGGGACGTGCCCGCGCGCGCCGGCCGCGCAGGGGCAGGGGAGTGGTGGGAGGGGGATGCGGGAGGCAGGAGGACGCGGCCTGGGGACAAGGGTGCTCGCTACAAAAGCCGAGTTGGCGTCGTCAGAGAGAACCATCGCCTGCGTGCCCACTGGTTGAGGTGGCTCAGGGTGTCCATTGATTTTCCCTCTTAAAAATCCACGGCATCGATCGGGTTTGAACCAGCGAACTTGGGTATAACTGTTCGATATGCTAACCGTGCATCATCGACGCCGACAAATAGGGAAAGTCCCGTAATCAGAAGTATAGGTCAGCGCCAGATATCACCATTCCGCAGGGGAAAATCATCGCCATCTCTCACGATAAAATACGTGCAATATTCTTACGGGTCTGATGACCTCAATAGTTGACAGTCTAGAAACACGAAATATTCCATTCAAACCTGAAATATCCAGCCAGTGTAGTAGAATACCATTTTTAGCAATCTGCCCGCTATAACAAATATTACCGTATAAATACAATGCCGGCTACAGCCAACAAAAACGGCCAGTGTTTTGAAGCTCGTTTTAATGTTAAATTTGTGTTTTCACCAGGACTATCGGTTGTACATCGGTTTCGATTGTGAATAACTATACGTGAGATGGTGTAGAGGCACGAAAGTACGTTGTAGTGTGCAATGTACTGCAGGTTGCATACTGGCCTGCACTGTTTTCCTCATACCATCTGCGAAATTTATTTCTTTCCTTTTGAATTTGTTTATTGCACCCCTAGAGGTAATACCCTATAAAGATGTAGCATATTTATTCATGGTTTATGTAGATGACGTGTTTCACATTATACAAAACTATTATCTTTTCGTATCGTTTTCCAGAGGGGATCCCCCTTTATGCGAAACGTCCAGAAACACGAAGAGAATATTTTACGCGTTATTCTAACCAATCTTTAAACCATTCGCACTCAGCTTCTGTCGTCATGATTGACAACCGAAAGCTATACTTTTAAATATCCACATTTTTGTGAATGTAATTGATATCCACAATTCCAAGAAATGTAATATGGTAATATGTTACAATGACGAAATTTGTAGTCCTGGAGTCTTCAAAAACAAAGCAACAATTAATGGCTGTTTGATACTTCACTTCATAAAAGGTAGATGTTTCGGTTGACCCTTCTATTTCATATCAATTAATAAAGAAATCAACCAATCTACCACAGACGTACGCATCCACACATGCACACACAATACATAATAAACATTAGATAGAAAGTCGACAAATCACTTGATAATTTGTAGCGTATAGCACTTGTTATATAGAGAAGTAAGCAAACATCTGGTAAACATCATTTTTTTCAACTTCACAAATTCTAAACCTACCTCGTACAACAATGTTCTACATAACGTTACAAAACTTAATCCTGCGAAACCTTAGTTTTACGAGAGCTGACTCTATGTGTGTACGTTGCGTACACGTCTATATATAGGACCACTTTCAATGGAATTGCTAGTTTATATTGAATGCAGTTTTCATCTAATGGCTCAATGAAAACATTCTTGATGCCACACATCGTTTTGTAGATACTTGTCAGGTATAATCTCTTTTGTATTGATAGAGGAACCGAAAACAGGGACATTATCTGAACCTCCCATTAAGGAAATCGATTTTGCGTCAGAAGAATACATACGTACGATTTTGCGTCATTACATACGTAGATTATTTTATCTTTGGTTTATAGTATAAATCTTGTACTATTTTATAGTTTGCGCAAATTGCCAATCGTAGTTTTATGAATTTTTGCGTGGATTTTCGATTTCTCATATTTTTCAGTAAATTTGGAAGCTTTATCGGAACATATGAAGTTCCGAATAACCGAAATCATTTATTTAGTATAATTGGAATAGAGAATAAATATCGCAAACGTCTACTGCATGTCTTCTACATGGGCAAAACTGTAGGCTCAGGCTGCTGCTGCAAAGACAACGGCAATGTTGTCTCCGAAATAAACTCAAAAATTGTATTCGTGACACCCTACGTGGACCACTACTCCACACATAATCTTGTTCTACCATGGGGAACAAGTCCGTTGGACCGATCTCCATGAAAGTTGGAAATTCTACGTCTTTTTTCACCCAGAAGGTATGTGTGCTGTTAATTCTGTTCTAACCCTACTACTTGGCGCTGTAGAACAAAATTAAATATTCACGTCAAATGCAACCCGCGACACAGCCGGCAGCATTTTGAATCTATATCGTTAAATAACTCCTAAACGAGGCGATCTATGGCCTTAAAGACTAAAATTTTGAGGCCAAAGGCCTGAAAGAAACGTTTCTCATACCGCATCTACAGATTGAGCTCTTCTCCAACATTTTATTACATTTTTGCTGGTCCGGCGATTCCCGATAGAACTCACCTGCTCAGAGACGTGCAGGATCTTCAAGTAAATGTGAATGGGAGGGACAGAGAGCGGCAGACACAGAAACACACAGAGACAGACATACAGGGACAGGGTGGGGGATGGAGGAAGAGATAGTGAGAAAGGGAGATGAGAGGGGAAAGAAGGAGATGAAGGGCAGAACAACGTCTGTCGAGTTTTCCTAGTTATTGATAAATCTAATCTTTATTAGTCTCAGTGCTCGTGAAGATGCGGCCCATTTGGGTCGAGAAGTGTTTTGAAGATAATAACCAATGGGAGTAGAAAAATGGGTATATTGTTGCGCTGTCCACCCCTGAGCAGGCCTTAGCCACGGGTCTTCCCCGCGGCGGCGCGTCCGCCTGCGAGGGAGTACTGCGCTAGTCAAATAGGATCAAAGTGAAATTACGATCCAAGTTATTTTAAATAACATTCCACGAAAAAATTAATAATAAAAGAAATAAAACCTGAAAAGCATAATATAATATCACATGTAATTTTAATGTACATAATCGAACGAAATATTTACTACAACGATTCTCAATGATTAATTTTCAATACTTGATTTGTAAAGTTCTCTGTAATTGGACAAGAACCTGTATCACAATAAAATCTGTATCGAAATGAGTATCATTATGCATCTGGTCGCAGCCATTAAAGAAAAGCGTTGTACAATGGGAGTAGAAGAAACGGTATATCATTGCGCTGTCCACCCCTGAGCAGGCCTTAGCAACGGGTCTCCTCCGCGGCGGTGCGTCCGCCTGCGAGGGAATACTGCGCTAGTCAAATAGGATCAAAGTGAAATTACGATCCAAGTAAGTTTAAATAACATTTCACGAAAAATATAATATCAATTAAATTTTCAGCATAATATAATATCACAAAGCATAATATGCATAATATAATATCACATGTAATTTTAATGTATACAATCGAAGGAAACATTTACTAGAAAGATACACGATGATTAATTGTCAATACTTGATTTTTAAAGTTCCCTGTAATTGGACAAGAACCTGTATCACAATAAAATCTGTATCGAAATGAGTATTATTATGCATCTGGTCGCAGCCATTAAAGAAAAGCGTTGTACAATGGGAGTAAAAGAAACGGTATATCATTGCGCTGTCCACCCCTGAGCAGGCCTTAGCAACGGGTCTCCTCCGCGGCGGCACGTCCGCCTGCGAGGGAGTACTGCGCTAGTCAAATAGGATCAAAGTGAAATTACGATCCAAGTTCTTTTAAATAACATTCCACGAAAAAGTTAATAATATCAATTAAATTTTCAGCATAATATAATATCACGAAGTATAATATGCATAATATAATATCAGTATAATATAATATCATGTGTAAATTTAATGTACACAATCGAACGAAACACTTGCTAGAACGATTCTCAATGATTAATTGTCAATACTTGATTTGTAAAGTTCTCTGTAATTGGACAAGAACCTGTGTCACAATAAAATGTGTATCGAAATAAGTATCATTATGCATCTGGTCGCAGCGATCAATGAAAAGCGTTGTAGAAGAAGCGGTATATCGTTGCGCCGCCTACCCCTGAGCAGGCCTTAGCATGCAAACGGGTCTCGTCCGCAGTGGCGCATGCGGCGGCGAGGGGGCGGGGCGGAGTTGTCGGCGGCGCCTCGGGATCTGAAACTCCGCGCCGCGCGCCGCTGCAAGTTCCCCTCGCGGCGGCCATTCGGGAAGTCGCCCCCCACCCCTCCCCCCCTCCCCCTCCCCCCCTCCCCCTCCCCTCCCCGCGCGCTCCGCACTCCGCGACCGTTCCGTTGCGCTCGAGGCGTTCCGCAGGGACGACCCGCGTGTCGCCCATCGGCGACCCACTTCGACCCGCCTACCACTCGTGCCCTAGCAGCTCATCCAAGCCCACATGCCCTCCATTCTGAAGCCATGCCCATATTCCCTTTATTAAATAGTCGACGTGTTCACCCAGTGTTACAAGGCTTTGAAGGCGGGGCGTCGAAAAATATTGTCTCTTCGTAATTTAGCAGAATCTATCAGGTAGTCGGAAAATAAATATTCTTAACAGGATAACTACGTGGAATGTAAGGTAGAAAAGACGTTATTTTGTAAAAATAGGTACTTCGTGCTCATTCTAATCTGGGGACATTGTGAAGGTGCCCAGTTCGAATTCCAAGCCCTCGCGGCCATTCGAGAAGTCGCCCTCGCAGAACACCCCCTCCCCTCCCCGCCCCTCTCCACCTCACACTTCTCATACTGCTCGTCCGTTCCGTTGCGCTCGAGGCGTCCCGCAGGGACGACCCGCGTGCCAACCATCGGCGACCCACATCGACCCGCCTACCACTCGTGCCCTAGCAGCTCATCCAAGCCCACATGCCCTCCATTGTGAAGCCATGCCCACATTATCTCTATTAAATACTCAACGTGTTCACCCAACGATACAAGGCAGTGAAGGCGTCATGTACAAAATATAATTTAATCTCCGTAACTTATCACCGCAGAATCTATCAGACAGTCGTCATATCTCAATTATTCTTCTCTATTTGAAATAGTCGTAATCAATCTCTCTCAAATAGTAATGGGATAACTACGTGAATCATGGGGTAGAAAAGACGTTCTTTTGAAAATATGTCCAACTACGTAGGTACTTCGTTCGAATTCTAATGTGTGAACATTGTGCAGGTGTCCAGTTCGAATTCCTTGCACTCGCGTCAGCCATTCCGGAAGTCGACTTCGCAGAACGCCTCCCATCCCCTCTCCACCCGCCGCACACTCCGCGACGGTTCCGTTGCGCTCGAGTCGTTCCGCAGGGACGACCCGCGTACCACCATCGGTTTCCTACTTCGACCCGCCTCCCACCCGCACTCCTGCACCTCATCCATGCCCACATGCTCTACATTATGAGCTCGCCAACCTCTTCACCCAGCGTGCCAAGGCCTTGAAGGCGTAAGAAAACAATTCCTTTCTTCAGTCTCTCTCATGTAAGCGGTAGTAGCCATATCTTAAATCTTCTGCCGGACTAATGACGTGAAATAAGGGGGCTGAAATTGGGTTGTTTTGAAAGTCTTTTGAACGTTTCCTTCCATCTCATCCTCCGCTTCCGGCCCGTCTTTCTAGAAACATTCCGCAGGGATGACCCGCGTGCAACCAATCGGCGACCTTTTTCGCCGCGCCTACCAACTGCACTCCAGCACATCCTCCTACCCAGGCCTACTCGCCCTCCATTAAATATGCGACAACTTGGTCACCCAGTGTCACTCTTATTGTCCAATTGTATAATCAGTTATGTGTCACTACTATGTTTTGATTAATGACCTTACTTTCTTCAATCTTTATTATCTATATAATAAATATGACCGCAATCACAAGTCTCCGCTATAGACATAATCAAGAAATAGCGCTCGCTGTTGTAAGAAAGCTAAATGAGAGAATTATATAAATAATTTCAGAAAACTAAAGTTAAATTACAGAGGAAATCAGAATTGTAAGGCAGGAGTTTGTGCGAGGGTAGGAGCAGTGCTCAAGGACCCGCACAAACTCCTTGCCAAAGTCCACCGCAATTGCGGTGCATGTTAACAAATGTACATGTACAAATAATTAATAAACATTAATAATGGTCACCCAGTGTTGCAAGGCCTCGAATGCATGGCGTATCTCCGTAATTTATCAGCACAGAATGTATCAATTAGCCGCCATATCTCAAATATTCGAAACGTACTAAGTACGTGGAATGAGCGGTAGGAAAGTTGTTTTGGAAATAGGTTCAACTAAATAGGTACTTCGTGTCTGTGAACATTATGCAGGTGCCCAGTTCGAATTCCACGCCCTCGCTGCGGCCATTCGGGAAGTCGCACCCGCCCCTCTCCCCTCCCCTCCCCACGCGCTCCGCATTCCGCGACCGTTCCGTTGCGCTCGAGGCGTTCCGCAGGGACGACCTGCTACTCGTTCCTCGCTAATCCGTTCACCCGCCGCGCAGGCTCTTGAAGGCGTGGCGTTCAAATGCAATTCTCTTCTCTGTATTTTATTAGCGTTGACTCTACCAGGTAGAGGTAATATTTGAAATATTCGTAGCAAACTAATTGCATGGAATGTGAGGTAGACAAGAAATTTATTTGTAAATGTATATTGTAATTCTAATTCGTGTGCATTCTACTTCGTGTGCATTCTAATTCGTGAACGTTGGGAAAGTGTCCTTCGAATTCCGTTTCCCTCGCGGCGGCCAATCGGGAAGTTGCCCTCTTAGAACGCCTCCCCTCCCTTTCCCCCCCCCCCCGCGCGAATAACACGCCCAGACCGTTCCGTTGCGCTGGAGGCGTTCCCCAGGGACGACCCGCTTGCCACGCATCGGCGACCCACTTCGACCCGCCTACTACCTTTGCTCCAGCAGCTCATCCATACCCACATGCCCTTTATTATGAACTGGCCACCCTGTTCAACCAGGGTTACAAGGCCTTGAAGGAGAGGCGTAGAAACATATTTTCTCTCCGTCATTTATCAGAATCTATCAGAAAGTCGCCAAATCTCAAATAATCGAAACATAACTATGTGGAATGTGGGGTAGAAAAGGAGTTCTTTTGTAGATATGCGTAACTACGTAGGTACTGCGTGCGCAGTCTAATCTGTGAACATTGTGCAGGTGTCCAGTTCGAATTCCATGCCCTCACGGCGTCCATTTGGGAAGTTGCCCTCATAGAACGCTTCCCCTCCCCTCCACCTCACCACCATTTTCCTCCCTGCCTCGCACTCCGCCACCGTTCCGTTGCGCTCGAGGAGTTCCGCAGGGACGACCCGCTTGCGAGGAGTTCCGCATCGACGACCTACTTCCACCCGCCTACTACCAGTGCGCCAGCAGCTCATCCATGCCCACATGCCCTCCATAATGTACTTGCCACCCTGTTCACCAAGCGTTCCAAGGCCTTGAAGGCGTAAGAAAACAATTCCTATCTCCAGACACTCCAGTAGTGGCAGTAAGTCGCATCTTTGAAGCTGACTAATTACGTGTAATGTGGGGTGCAAAAGGAGTTATTTTGTAAATCAGTTGAACGAATGGAGGCGCTCAGAATAATAACGGCAGCTCCCAACCGAAGTTCACTTAGAGAAAAATCACATTTTCTGTTTTCGTTCGCGTGCACTTCCACTCTAGACAAAATTGTCAAGGTACAATTTGAGAGTTTTGCCATGTCCCAATTTATTTGATATTTTAGCTTGTGATAGGTATATGGCAGGAGTTTACCTTCGTATTTCTAACTAAAAATTCGAGGTTAGTTGTGATCTTCCGTTATCCTAAATGCCTCCAATGGTTGATGCTCATCCTAACCAGAGAACCTGTTGAAGGTTGCCAGTTTCAAATTCCGTTTCCTTTACGGCTGCCTTTTCGGGAAGTCGCCCTCACAGACCATTTCCCCGCGCGCCTCACACACCTTGACCGTTCCATTGCGCTCGAGGGGTTCCGCAGGTACGACCCGTGTGCCACCCATCGGCTTCTTTCTTCGACCCACCTACCACTCGCCTGCCCTCTCCTCTGCTCCTTTACTATGCACCAGAGTTGTGCCGTAGACCTCAATTTTACGTCTACACGTGTTTTCTACGCGTCATCTACGTGTAGTCTACGTGACTCTTTTTACGTGTAGACTACGTAGACAATGTATTCTGTGTAGACTATTTATTTTTCCACGTCAAATAACCCAAACAAGTTTATAATAAGTAGTAATAGTAGAAGCATGTTTTAATGTAATATAAAAAAATATTTACGATTCAGTAAGTCAAAGAAAATATATCATTCCTAATGAAGAAATGACATCCTCCGTATCACTCTCAAGAAACCAGAAGGAACTTGTTCCAATTTGCACTCCTTTAGTACTCCTTTAGATTTGATTCAGTCAATTTCCAATAATTGTGATCCAATCATTGTAAATACATTTTGGCTTCGGGGGCGGAGCCTTACCCTCTTAGATTCGCCCCACAAAAAAGGTATATTACCTTTGTCTACATAGATTACCTTTGTCTATGCCGCGTCCTTTGTCTACTCGTTGTTTATGTGTAGACGTAGACTATGGTTCTTTACGCGTAGACGCACATCACTGCTATGCACCCGCCCCTGAGGCGTTCTGCAAGGCTACTCGCCCGCTCGCTCATCCGCTCTTTCACAACGCTCACCCGTCCCTTTAACCATCCATCCGGCCTCCATTATATTCTCGCCAGCACTTTCACCTGCCTATACAGGAGCTTGAAGGTGAGGCATGGGAAAACAATCCATCGCTCACCGTGGCAAGTGATCCAGGTTTTTTGTAGTAGGTGTAGATTAAATCGCCCTACCGAGCAACTAATCTTCCTATCTGACACGTGGAATTTGGTGCGAGAACAATGGAGTTCGTAAGCCAATCTGTTGACCGGCCAAAACGTTGGATCGCGTACTAACACGTGGATGATAATATGCGCGGCTTCGAATTCCGCTACGCCGGCCCACCGCCCCCCGCCGCCCCCGCCCCGCCCCCGCCGCCCCCGCCGCCCCCGCCGCCCCCGCCGCCGTGCCATCCTCTTCTGGTAATGCATAAACAAGGTATATGTGGCTTCGCATTGTAACACTTAAAAATATATAGACGTTTTTAAAAAGGTCATTTATTCCTAATTACAATGTCTACTCTAATCCTTGACTGTCCCTTCATGAACACAGCAGAGTCGTGTGACTTCATCCTCACAATGCGTCAAGTGGAATAGGGCGAGTGTAAAAGTTCTGGCCAATCCTGCCTCCACGCTATCTCAACGTCCCCGACTCCCCGTCCTCTCTCGCTCCACGTCCTCGTCCCCCTCCCCCCACCGCCCCAGGGCAGCCCTCGCCGCAGAAGTCACGCTCCGCCGCCTTCGTCTTATTCCGCAGAAGCTGCGCGCGGCAACTCCGAAATTCGCGACCGCGAACCTCCCCCGGCCCCGCCCCCGCCCCGCCCCCGCCGCAAGTAGCCCCCGGGGGCGGAGCACAAGTTAAAGCGCCCGCGGCGCCTTCGCCTTCTACCTCGCGCTGTCTCTGCCTCCGCTTCCGCCCCCGCGCCCCGCCCCCGCGCCGCCCTCCACGGCTCCCGCTCCGCCCCCGCGCCGCACCCGATCCCCCCGCGCGGCCCCCGCTCCCCCCCCCGCGCGGCCGTCCGCCACCCTCCACCGTCTCCGCTGTAACCGCACCCCTCTGCTCCGCCCTCGCGCCACCCCCGCGTGGTCCTCAAGCCGTCACATGCCGCCCCCAACACGCCCCCAAGCCGCCAGCGCGCCGCCCCCAAGCCGCCCCCGCGCAGTCCTCGCACCGCCTCCACCGCCTCCGCACCCCCCTACGCCACCCCCGCGCGGTCCCCAAGCCGTCACATGCCGCCCCCACGCCGCCCTCGCAACGCCCCTGTGCCGCCCCCGCACCGCCCCCGCACTGCCCTCGCGCCACCCCCGCGCCACCCCCGTGCCGCTTACGAGCCGCCCCACCGCGCTCTAGACACATGCGCCGCTCCTAGGCGCCTCTGTCACACTGTCCTACTGCACTATTAATACTAACTGTAGAGAATAGCAGTGGTGAAACACGAGAAATAGTTATACTGAATATAGTAATGTAAATGATTTAATAAGTGACTCAAATGGTTTAGAAAGCAAGGCCTCTTAGCCACTTACAGAAAGACAATAACATTTATCGGTCTTCATCAAAACCGTGTTTGTACAAGAAAAGTAGCATATTCAGTCGCCGTGTAAGGTCAGAGTACATCCGTCGGAATATATCCTCAACATTAACTATACTGCGATTTTCATAACTCTGCCCCTGACAGAAATCAGTTGTTGACAATTTCATCCAATCGGGATCTTGAAGGTCACCACAGTGACGTCACTGTAGGGACGTATAAGCTCCCGATTGGATGGCGACGAAACCGTTGATTCCTGTCTGGGGCAGAGTTACGACAATCGCAGTATAGTTACTATTAACTAACCTGCCGGTTCCGGGCCCAATTCTTAACAGATTCTGATCCGATCCTTACCCGATTCCAGCCCGATCACCGACCGATCCCGATCCAACACGACCCCAACCGCATTCCAACACACTGCATTCCTGTCTGTAAACAATTAAGGTCCACCCGCTCTAAATCCTACCTGATCTGACTACTCAACCCAAAGCTTACTCTTTTCGATTCCACCCCGATCGCGACCCGGATTCTGCACCACCCAAAACCCGTTTTTCAAACCGCCTTTCATCTTCTTCACCTAGCGCACCTCCTATCTCTAGTTTTTCGGTGATATCCACTTATGCGCAGCAGTGGTACAAAGTGACAGAGCATAAAACAAATCCGGTTAGATTCCAACATTCTGCAGTGGCGTAGCCTCAGTTGGTGTCACCCGGGGCAAAACGGATGTCATCACCCCTCATAAATTAAATATAAAAATATCTATTACTGAACAGTTCATATATATTTTTTAATAAAAATATAAGTAAATTTGCTCAGGACTTACCCCGTATATACGTACGTATACGAGCAAAAAAAAAAGGAACCGCCCCAATCGCGACTGGTCCCCTCACTTGTGGGGTAGCATAGAGCGTGTTAGTGTTCATAAGTAAGGGATGATTATAGGTCATGGAAGAGGAAGGAAAGTGCGGACTGTGGCCCGTTTTCCAGGGTTCAGGCATTTATTTGACCTAAAATTGACAGGCAAAAGACACATATTCTGACTAAAGTGTGGTGTAAAAAGGCATGTGAACAATGAAAAATCACATTTGAAATGAATTATGCAAAAAGTAATAATTAAAATGATCAACATTTTTATTCCATCTCTAAAATGTATATTCGCACGTACGTGTAAGGAAGTGAACCAGTCTTTGTACAAAGCCATCCGGAAGGATAAGTTAGAATTTGTTTTGCTCGTGACGCTGTCAATTCGAAATGCTATTGTGGACTCCCTTTTGAATCTTGAAATGGTAGAAGCAAAACTGGAATTCTATTTTTCATTCTACGTGCTTGTGAAATCGCCAGCACGCAGAAGGGTGTATAACAGTGTTGTCAAGGTCAGTGCCACGAGCGGGAGTCCGTGCCACGACGAAATCGCTTCTCCATGCAGTTCATCACCCTGCCACCAGAGACAATGCCATCACTATTGTAAAACGGCAGGGTAACTAAAAGTTCCCTGTCCCGACGTTAGTTGCGCAGAGAAGCTCGTGGCATGCTATGGTGCCACGACGCGTGCCACAGCCACCAATAGAATACTTTGACACCACTGGTGATACAGTGAGGTCTGTCCTCGAAGGGGATCAGAGGCCATGCTCAAAAGTAGTACGAGGATTCCGTGTGAGCGAATGAAGCCTGTCGGCATCAATGAAACAAAAAAAATCTTGACTGGTATAATTTTCCGGTTTCGTTAATATTTTAACACTACCTTTCCCTGGAATCTCCTCTACCACAAAGCATGACTGCTCCTTCGTATTGTCAATCCTTGCAGTCATGTTTCCAGGTTGACAGAGATCGGTCTCAGGAGAAAAAAAATCAATGTCGAAAAGGCAAAATAGTGGTACCAAAATTAGGTTAATACAGACAGAGATCTGTGACAGGAGAAAAAAACAATGGCGAAAAGACAAAATACTCGTACCAAATTTAGGTTAATACAGACAAGAAATGCAAAATGGAAATCTGCTAAAACAACTCCAGAAGAACAATTACGTATTTCCTATTCTTGAAAGTAATAAAATCATAAAAATAGTTGAAAAGCTATTTGCAAAACTGGGGACTCTATTCTTGAGATAATTTGCTAAGGACGCCAACGACCTTAGGTATTGAGGCTATTAACCCTGAATTACAAAGGCGTCGTCTGTCAGACGACTCAACTAGGGCCGAAAGCTTCCCCCACCCCTTTCCCCTCACTCCCTCTTTCTGAAACTCTAGGTACCTTCATTGTGACACAAGCCAGTAAAATATACGTAACCATGCGCGCATGTCTATTTCCGGTATACGCCATTTCCGGTGTACGCCAACACACGTCGTCCAGTCGACAACGTCTTTTGTAATTACATCAGTTTTCTTCGCGCTATATTGCCTAATATTGTGAATAATGAATACGAAAGTGAATAATGAATATCTAGTCTTGTAGCATTTAAGTTTGGTTCTGAAAATTTAGCAATCGTAATTGGACGTCGGCGATCATAACAAACGTTGCATGACGAGGTACTTCTTCGGACCCTTCTGAAAGGTCATGTGTGGACAACAACAAGCAAGTGTGTGCTGTGAGAGTGAAGTTACGTACGTGCATCTATAAAAACCTTTAAAATCTATTTTGTACTTCCATATCATACATGTTCAATCCATTAGTGTTTCATCGTAAAAATGAGCTTTTCTTTATTTTTACTTAAAGTAGTCCGCCAAACTACGTCTTTGTAATAACGCTTCGTACTGGCCGCCTTTGTCATCTAGGGTTAAACCTTGTTCGTCATCCGCAAGCGTGCTACGAAAGACGAATAGTCATTGAATCAGAACGCAGCTTTTCTTTGCTGTTGAATCTAACTTAAGGGCATTTCTATTAAATTAATGAACAAGTCGAACATTTCAACGAGGATTTCGCGAAGTGTTATTACGTAACGTGTACTTACTTCACGTAAATTCTGCTCACCTCTGACCTTTGCTGCAGTGCCTCACGTGAGCGTTTTAGTATAATGCGTCCATTAGTTTAATGAGACTACGTGAGTCAACACAGTTGCAACGTGCGTGAATGTGGCACGTGGATGTTTTTTTGTGGTCTTTTTCTAGTTGTCTTTTTTTCTGTGACGTTCCTCGCTTTATAGATTTTCCAGGCATCCTTTAACCTTTTTAAAATTAGCTAACTAAATATTGGTCGATATTGAAAAACACGATTCATCATTGCCATTCGTAATTGTAAACGTGTTGGGTTTTTTCATTGTCCGTTGGAAGAGGTGTTGACACAATAAATTACAAAGGTCTAAGAGGTGTTGAAGGTTCCTATTGAATGGAGCGGAGGGGTGTTGATTGCCCGCCTTGTACAAGAAGATAGGCGTAAAGGTTATGTCAAAGTATAAATAATGAGATGTATGGAAATGACGAGACAACGGTGGAACTGCTGTCTCGACGTTTGGAAATAAACAGAACATTCCAAGACCTACTTCTCCAAATATTTCAGTACCTTAAATCTTAATATTAAATTTAATATTTAATTCTAATATCTTAATATTTATTTCTGATGTGAAAATACGTCCAAAAAAAGGAAAACATGATATAAAATGCAAAGGAAACGTCCAAAATAGATGATGTAGTTTAACTGCATAATTTAAATATACTTATATTAAGAAATGCAAAATAATGGGAAGGGTCGTGAAACTACAATTTAAAGTCTTTAAAATGTTATTTTTTGCTTCAAATATTTCTCTTGACGCAATATTTTTTTAAAATTTATACTTCATTTGTTCAAATCAGTAGCAAACACTTTTATTCAGATTAATATTTTTACATTATTTTTAATTCATGTTTGTGTAGTAAAGTATAAAAACGCACGACATTCTGTTGCGAATTATTTGTACTCATTATCATGTTTGTTACAAGAACATCGTTATTTGATATTGACTGAAGGCACAAACATGACAATATTGTATTTTAATTTGGCATACATTGTGGGTGCATTTAAAATAAAACAATTTGCAACCAATAAAGTATATTATTTAACACAATTACTCACATCATATTGTTTTAGCATGTTTAATTGTTTTAAAAATTATCAAAAGTCAACGTAAAAACACAATGAAAATCAAAAAATAGACTTAGTAAACATGATTAAAATTTTCAATTTCATTTGTGGATAAGTTTAAGGAAAAACGATCCTCCTCTGACACTTCTTAAAAAGATAAATTTTCAGCATTTCAATAATCACTGATTTTTGTTTATCAATAGCAATATTTTTGTTGTTAATTTTTTTGTTTCCCGAATGTACGGTAACTATTTTTTATCCTGAATAAATAATCCATCTTTTTGAAATTACACGCAATGAAAAGTTAAGACTTGCTTACCCACTGTCTTGTTCTTCCTCTCGGTAGTTTTCAACATTTTTCTGAGTACAGTAAGTACACCGGATTATTATTGGACCTACAAAGAACTTAACTACACCAGATCTTCGCCAAAAAGTCCTGCACATAGTACAGTGGTGCTCAAAGAAACCGCATCACCAAAATAAAATTTTGAATCATCTTAATTCAGTATGCTCTCGAAAATTGGTAATCATATATTTTATGTAGATTATAAGATAATTCTGATTCCATTTCCTTCGTAACTTGAATTTTGCAAATCAAGTGTACTTTCAGGATTATGTTGCAGATTACAACGGTAAGCGAGGTGATGCAGTTCTTTGGAGCACTACTGTATGTCCACTCCTCGGGTTTCAACTACGCCGACGGAGCTTGTTCTGTGATCAGCTCACACGTCCCCCCCCTCGCCCTACACCTCAGTCGCGGCAAAGCAGGGAGGGCGCGGAGAGAACGTGAAGAATTGGGTGACGGCGTAGGGGTAATTAACGCCGGGAGGGCACAGACAGACAAAGAGGAGGGCAGACAGAGAGAGAGGGACATCGGACGGAGAAGTGTTGCTGTAGAGCGGGGGCGAGGGCGGGGGTACGAGTGAGGACAGGAGTGGGGCGGGGCGGGGTAGGGGTGACGGCATAGACGGGAGCGGTTGCAGCAGAGAGTGTTAGTGACGAGGAGGAGAGGGAGGGGAGGAGGGTTGGGAGGGGCGTGGGATAGACGGGTAGTGGGCCGGGGAGAGGCGGGAGTGACAGGGGGGACGGGGTAGGGACGGGGTAGAGACGGGGGAGGGACAGGGAAAGGTCGAGGGGAGGGACGGGGAAGGTCGGTGGGAGGCACGGGCTAGAGATGGGGGGAGGGACGGGGTAGGGGACGAATGAGGGGGCGAGTGCGGGGCGAGGCTGAGGACGGGGAAGAGGGTGGGGCGGGGCCGGCGGTGAGGACAGGGGTGGCGGCGAAGGTGGGGATGAGGTCAGAGGCGAGGACGGGGCGGTGGAGTGGGCGAGGGGGTGGTGTGGGCGGGGCGGCGGGGCGGGGCCGGTGTAAACAGGAGACCAGAACTAATTAAAGGCCTTGTTCTGCGCGGGAATATTTGTGCGGTGCCGGCGCTTCGTTAATGGGAATTGCGCGGAAGGTCTGTTTGCAGCGCTGTGGCTCCCACCGCCGCCGCCGCCGCCACTGCCGCCGCCTCCGCCGCCTCCGCCGCCTCCACCGCCGCCACCGGCGCTGCCGCCACTGCCACCACCTCCGCCGCCACCGCCGCCGCCAACACCGCCGCCGCCTCCACCGCCTCCACCGCCAGCGCCGCCGCCGCCTCCACCGCCACCACCGCCGCCGCCGCCGCCACCGCCTGCGCCGCCGCCACCACCACCACCGCCGCCGCCGCCTCCACCACCTCCACCGCCATCGCCGCTGCCGCCTCCACCGCCACCGCCAGCGCCGCCGCTGCTTGTTGGCGAGTGGCGCGCCCGCCCCGCCCACCAGCCTGCGTGACTGCACGCGTGCCCACAAAGAACGCGGCGACTGCGAGGTGACAGCGCTCAGGGCAGAGGGCGAGGTGGGGGCTCTGGCAACAGAGCGAGTGGGGCGAGACCTAGAAAGGACGCGGCGGGCGACTGGATTCCTCGAAGAGAGAAACGCGAGGCAGCTACGGGTGGAGCATGCATGTCAAGTAGAATGGGCGAGACGGTGCGAGCAGTACTGTTGAGGGAGGGATGGGGTGGTGAAGAACTGTGCGTGGTGGGCGGTGAGATTTCAAAAGAGTGGTTCGTGGCCAGTCATCGTTGAGGCAGATGGCGAGTTGGGGAGGGGGGGTAGCTTGTGCGACTGACAGCGAGTGGGGCGAGACCTCAAAAGGACGCGGTGGGCGAGGATTCCTCGAAGAGGCAGCTACGGGTGGAGCGTGCATGGCAAGTAGAATGGGCGAGGCGTGGCGAGCAGTACGGGATAGGGAGGGAGGGATGGGGTGGTGAAGAGCTGGGCGTGGTGGATGGTGAGATTTCAAAAGAGTGGTTCGTGTCCCGTCATGGTTGAGGCAGATGACGAGTTGGGGAGGGGGGGTAGCTTGTGCGACTGACAGCGAGTGGGGCGAGACCTCAAAAGGACGCGGTGGGCGAGGATTCCTCGAAGAGGCAGCTACGGGTGGAGCATGCATGGCAAGTAGAATGGGCGAGGCGTGGCGAGCAGTACGGGATAGGGAGGGAGGGATGGGGTGGTGAAGAGCTGGGCGTGGTGGATGGTGAGATTTCAAAAGAGTGGTTCGAGTCTCATCGGCGATCGGGGCGAGGTGGGGAAGGATGGATGAGCTCGGGCAACAGAGCGAGTGGGGCGAGACCTCAAAAGGACCCGGCGGGCGACTGGATTCCTCGAGGAGAGCAACGCGAGGCAACTAGGGGTGGAGAATGCATGACTGATGGAATGGGCGGGGCGGGCAGTACGGGATGGGGTGGTGAACAGCTTGGCATGGCGGGTGGTGAGATTTCAATAGAGTCCCGTCGCCGTTCAGGAAGAGGGCGAGGTGGGGAGAGAACAATTCCTGGAAGAGGTCAACGGAGAGGTGCAAGAGGACTAGCTCACATGGCCGGCTAAGTGGACCAGCAGGGTAGTGGATTCCTGTTCTGTGTCACAGGAGAATTAGGCGATATACGACGAGCTTACATGGCAAACGATTTACGATTCATTGATTGTTAGTGATTCCGGGCACATCAAGTGCTAAGGTCATTAGTGCCGTAAGTGTAGTGAATGTTTTCGTAATTGGGTTCATCACTATCTCTTGCGATGTCGCCGCCCTGCATGTTGTTCATTCGTTTCCCGACCTGTCAGAGTAGACCCTTCTTTGAGTAACTCCTGCATAGACGTCCGAGGGGCAAGTCGATGGTACGTGCGGGCGCGCTAGAGGGGGAATAGAGCGGTGAGCTTGTCGGCGGACGTGTGGCGAGGGTGTCAAGGGTGACGAGCGGGAGGGGCGGTGGGATGGTGAGGCGGGGAGATAAGGTGGGGTGATGAGGGCGGGTGTGACGAGGTGAGGAGATGAGTCTGGGCGATGAGGCAGGGTGATAAGGCTGGGTGATGAAGCGGTCCGACGAAACGGGGTGATGAAGCCGGGCGGTGAGCCGGAGTGATGAGGCGGGACGATGAGATGGTGGGTGAGGCGGGGTGATAAGGCGAGCGTTTGAGGTGATGCGGTGAGGCGGGGTGGTAAGGCGGGACGTTGAGGTGGCGGGTGAGGTGGGGCGGTAAGGCGAGGGTTGAGGTGATGCGGTAAGGCCGGGTGATAAGGCGGGGCGTTGAGGTGGCGGGTGAGGCGGGGCGGTAAGGCGAGGGTTGAGGTGATGCGGGTGAGGCGGGGTGATAAGGCAGGGCGTTGAGGTGGCGGGTGAGGCGGGGCGGTAAGGCGAGGGTTGAGGTGATGCGGTAAGGTGGGGTGATAAGGCGGGGCGTTGTGGTGGGTGAGGCGGGGCGGTAAGGCGAGGGTTGAGGTGGTGGGTAAGTCGGGTGGTCAGGCGAGGGTTGAGGTGATGCGGTAAGGCGGGGTGATAAGGCAGGGCGTTGAGGTGGCGGGTGAGGCGGGGCGGTAAGGCGAGGGTTGAGGTGATGCGGTAAGGTGGGGTGATAAGGCGGGGCGTTGAGGTGGTGGGTGAGGCGGGGGCGGTAAGGCGAGGGTTGAGGTGATGCGGTAAGGTGGGGTGATAAGGTGTGGCGTTGAGGTGGCGGGTGAGGCGGGGCGGTAAGGCGAGGGTTGAGGTGATGCGGTGAGGCGGGGTGATAAGGCGGGGCGTTGAGGTGGTGGGTGAGGCAGGGCGGTAAGGCGAGGGTTGAGGTGATGAGGTAAGGCGGGGTGATAAGGCGGGGCGTTGAGGTGGCGGGTGAGGCGGCGGGTGAGGCGGGGCGGTAAGGCGAGGGTTGAGGTGATGCGGTAAGGTGGGGTGATAAGGTGTGGCGTTGAGGTGGCGGGTGAGGCGGGGCGGTAAGGCGAGGGTTGAGGTGATGCGGTGAGGCGGGGTGATAAGGCGGGGCGTTGAGGTGGTAGGTGAGGCAGGGCGGTAAGGCGAGGGTTGAGGTGATGAGGTAAGGCGGGGTGATAAGGCGGGGCGTTGAGGTGGCGGGTGAGGCGGGCGGTAAGGCGAGGGTTGAGGTGATGCGGTGAGGCGGGGTGATAAGGCGGGGCGTTGAGGTGGTGGGTGAGGCAGGGCGGTAAGGCGAGGGTTGAGGTGATGAGGTAAGGCGGGGTGATAAGGCGGGGCGTTGAGGTGGCGGGTGAGGCGGCGGGTGAGGCAGGGCGGTAAGGCGAGGGTTGAGGTGATGCGGTAAGGTGGGGTGATAAGGTGTGGCGTTGAGGTGGCGGGTGAGGCGGGGCGGTAAGGCGAGGGTTGAGGTGATGCGGTGAGGCGGGGTGATAAGGCGGGGCGTTGAGGTGGTAGGTGAGGCAGGGCGGTAAGGCGAGGGTTGAGGTGATGAGGTAAGCGGGGTGATAAGGCGGGGCGTTGAGGTGGCGGGTGAGGCGGGGCGGTAAGGCGAGGGTTGAGGTGATGCGGTGAGGCGGGGTGATAAGGCGGGGGCGTTGAGGTGGTGGGTGAGGCAGGGCGGTAAGGCGAGGGTTGAGGGTGATGAGGTAAGGCGGGGTGATAAGGCGGGGCGTTGAGGTGGCGGGTGAGGCGGGGCGGTAAGGCGAGGGTTGAGGTGATGCGGTGAGGCGGGGTGATAAGGCGGGGCGTTGAGGTGGTGGGTGAGGCAGGGCGGTAAGGCGAGGGTTGAGGTGATGAGGTAAGGCGGGGTGATAAGGCGGGGCGTTGAGGTGGCGGGTGAGGCGGCGGGTGAGGCAGGGCGGTAAGGCGAGGGTTGAGGTGATGAGGTAAGGCGGGGTGATAAGGCGGGGCGTTGAGGTGGCGGGTGAGGCGGGGCGGTAAGGCGAGGGTTGAGGTGATTCGGTAAGGCGGGGCGTTGAGGTGGCGGGTGAGGCGGGGCGGTAAGGCGAGGGTTGAGGTGGTGGGTAAGGCAGGGTGGCGAGGCGAGGCGACGCGGGGCAAGGCGGGGCTAAGGCATGGTAAGGCAGAACGAGGGGGGAGGAGGCGAGGTGAAACGGGACGAGGCAGGGAGAGGCGGGGTGAAGCGAGTCGAGACAAGACGAGGCGGGGCGAGACAGGACGGGGCGTGGCGGGGCGGTGAGCGCGTTACGGCTGGCGGGGCGAGTAGCATGGCAGGCGGCGGTGACATGAGGGCCGTGTGGTGGGGGGAGGAGAACGAAGAGGGCAGCCTGCAACGGCGAGCGGAAAGGCATGATGAGAAACGTTGCGGCTGAACCTAATTGACCAGTCGGACAGGGCTGTTGTCTGGCACTAGGCCTGGGAATGCGGTCATGTAGGGTGGGGTGGAGATGGACACGCATGCCAACGGATGGGTATTGTATGTACGCTATTGCTCGTGCAGACTGCATCCGTTACAGGAGTGAAACAAACGGTACACTTCTGACAATTTCCACTCAATTACCAGTCGGTTACATAAACTCCGCAGTTAGAATCTAAGAATTTACACATTACTTGAGATTTCTTGTAACGTCCAGTGAGAAAAGACTCTTCGATATATGAAGTACACAATACTTTAATAAATAATGTGAGACACGAATTAGTAACTTATCATATATTAACTCTCTTCATGCCTAAGTTCTGAAATAAACGATAGAACGTAAGACATGTAACTCTGTATATATATAAACACTTTTATCGGATTTTCACGACAGAACGTAACAAAGTAGTTGAAGCCGCAAGGAGCGCTTTATAGGAACCCTTAGTGATCAAGTCGTCAGGTTGGTTTTTTGAAATCCTTTTAATAATCCCTTGCCGCACTGCGTCCCTCCCGTCGTCCAATTCGCCTGAAACTTCGCAAATCCGCAGCGAAGTCGCTGACGCGGCGAAACGGTCGAGGGCGGTTGGCAGCGCCGGGTCTTACGATAATTGCGACAGGGGAATCCCCCGACGCGCTCAACGTCGACGTGCAGCACAGTGGGGCCAACTCCTGAACACCTGACGTTTATTTTCTTTTGTCTTTCTCACGGTAATTTAGGGTGTGCTTTTAAAATAACTTTCCTACCTGGGAGTGTGGATATGAGTATACATTATTTTGTCTTCTGGGATTCACATTATTTGCCTAATTCGATCATTCTGATATTACATGGTGTATGGCCTCAGACTTTATAATGTAGAGGAGATAGCCCTGTTCCTGTGCAGTCTCGAATACAGCTTTCATAGTGACCCATTCTCAATTCTTTAGAGCTAATTTTATGATAGATTGTGTCTTCAGTTTCATCTCATCTTTCTAGAAGTCATACATGTACAACGTTTTCTTCTAATTTGTCTTTTCTTCTTCTACTTATTAAGTATGCTCAAGAAGGCACAGTTTATCTGCATGTATAAGACTCAAACTTGCGTTACACTAATCACGTCAGTCTTCAATTGTCAATAAAGATACGCAAATCATTAAAAGAGTCTTAATATAGTCTTCCCTATTTACCAAGGGAGCAATTGAGTAAACACAATAAGAAACCAATGTGTCGTATTGTCTTCGTGTACACCTCATACCATCAAATACATTGTGGAAACATTCACCGACTTAAACGATTCAGTGCATTAGGAGATAATGGCTTGTAGGGACACAAATCTTCCCTAAGTGTTTTTTAAACCTCCGAATATGAAGCCGTCAATTCACACACCAGCAAATCGGGTGATGCTGATACGCAAACCTCAATTTAATCTTGTTCGAAGTCTTCTGGAGGCAAGGGAAAGAACCAACTAGAGGGTCTCTAAAATCTATTAATTTTCTTTTTTAATATGGGCATGTCTTGAAATGTTCTTTAATTTTAAAAAATATTTTAAACTCTCGTGTATATTGTAAAATATTGTTGCCAATATTTGATACCAAATATTGATATTATAAGATAATATGTCACTATTTGAACACGATTGACATCACAAAGTATATTGAAACAAATTTTTGGTATGGACCGGTGTATTAAGTAAAATTTTCAGAATGTGAAAAAAATGTATTGTTGCCATTCCAAGTGAAAGAAGGATTTCAAAATAATTTTAAAACTGGAAATGATGACAAGATTTTTTCGATATTAATATACCTTTATATGAAAGGAAATTTCTGTAAATCGACAGAAATTTTTTATTTCAATTTGCCGATTTATAAAAAATTACATTATATAGAAAATAATACACGAAATACAGAAAAGATATTTTACGAGATTTAAAAATATTTTGCATTGTTGCATTTCATATGGTATTTTTTATATTAATATACCTTTAAATAAAAGAAATTCTGGACAATCGAAGCAATTTTTTGATATCATTTAGTTATTTCTAAAAGAAAATTCCCATGGTAAAGAAAATAATTGTCGAATTCATGTATCCATTTACCAAAGAATTGCCGGTATTTGAAAAAAATATTGAGAAGTTGTTATTCCAAAGAGAAAGTATTTCCAAATAAATTAAAAATTGGTAAGGGTTGTAATTTTTTATGTATAAATGTTACGTTATACAAAAGCAAAATTCCGGGAAAATTCCGAAAGAAATGTTTGGTATCAATATACTGATTTTAAAAGAAAATTTACATTATATAGGAAATAATTGTCGATACATGAAACACGTTACCGGTATTTTAAACAAAATATTGCATTGTTTACATTCCAAAGTGAAAGTAGTATTTCGAAACAGTTTTAAAATCTGAAATTATGATAATGTTTAATATTAATTAACACATGGAAGAAAATTTCCTGAAAAAACAAATTTTTAGTATGAATATTACGATTTATAACAGAAAATTTCCATTATAAATAAAATTATTTCCTGGAACAATATACCGATAATTGACAGAAAATTTCCGATATAAAAAGTACCGGAAGGACGATGAGATGGCGCCCCTTTGGCGAGTAAGGCGGGCTGGGGGGAGGGTTCGGGCAGAGAGGACGATACACTAAAGAAAATTACCCCTATTTGAAAAACAATATTGCATTTATTTTATCCCACAGTAAAAGTAGGATTTCTAAAGAATTTTATCACTGGAAATTATAGTAAGATTTTTCCGCTTTTAATATCGTTTTATATCAATGAAAATTTTCGGTAAATCGAAACTTTTTGTATCAATATACAGATTTATTAAATAAAATGTCACTATGTAGAAAATAATTGTTGGTATCAATATACCAATGTATGAAAGAAATTTTGCATGCATTATTTAATAAAATATTGCATTGTTGCCATCCCAAAGTGAAATTAGTATTTCGAAACAACTTTAAAATCTGAAACTATGATAAAACGTGTTCGATATAATATACCTATGAAAGAAAAATTCCAGAAAAAAAAACTAATTTTAGGTAGGAACATAACGATTTATAAAAGGAAGTTTCCATTATAAATAAAATAATTTTCCCTATCAAAGTACCGATAACTAAAAGAACGTTTCCGGTATTTGAAAAAAAAAACATCATTGTCCTCACCTTTAAGTAAGGGTAGGTGCAGTTGAGACGAGTACTGGGAGGGCGTCCAATCTGGGTCAAATATTCACAAAATACAAATTTTCTAAAATCAGTACCTAAGAATAATAACTAACGCTCCATGGTTTGTCACCAACAACCAACTTCACAAAGAATTATCCATCGAACCTATAGGCAACCACATTAATTACCTCGCCTCTAACTTCTATTTCACTATACCACATATCCCCACTCTAAACGCACTCAATCTCGACCGAAATCCTACACAACCAACCCGAATTCAAAATAAATACCCGTTCCACATATTCCTGAAAAAAATTCGCTGAAATTGACAGTTAAAACAGGTAACAAGATGGCTCCCTCACCCATGAATTAGATTAAGTTTAGTATTTAAGTTAGTTGTAAGCATAAAAAATTAATGTGTACGTTTTACTTATCTATGTAAAAATCAACAAAAAATAAATTAATTAAAATAGCTGGGATGGCGATGAAATGCCTCCCCGTAGGCGGCAAAGGCGGGCTGGGGGAAGAGTATCGGGCAGAGAGGGCTGTGATGTCGATACGTGAATGAAACCTTACGGTATTTGAAAAAAATTGCAAAGTCATCCCAAAGTGAAAGTGGTTCTTCCAAAGAATATTAAAACTAGAAAATTACGGACAGATATTTTCGTTATTAATGTAAATTTACAAACAATAAAATATCCGGTAAATCGAAAGAAATGTTTGGTGTCAATATACCAATTTATAAAACAAAATTTACACAATGTAGAAAATAGTTGTCTGTACGAATATATGGGCACCTGAAAGAAAAATTCCGATATAAAAAACTACGTTATTCTCGTCTTTCAGTGGGAGTAGGTGACGTTGAGACCAGTACAGGACGGGCAGTGAGATCGCTCCCCGTAGGCGAGTAAGATGGTGAGGGCAGCGGGTAGAGTGTCGTGATGCCGGAACCCCTAAGTAAAATTTCCGCTATTTGAAAAAAGATATTGCATTTTTCTCATCATAAAGTGTAGACAGAATTTCTAAAGTATTTTAAAACTGCAAATTATAGTAAGATTCTTTGCACTATAAATATACCTTTATATAAAAGAAACTATCCGGTAAATCGGAAAAGAAATTTGTATCAAAATACCGATAACTGAAAGAATATTTCCGATATTTGAAAAATACTTCTCCATTCTCACCTTTAACAGGTTGAACGCCATGAATGTTATCTCTTGCATCCGTTGCATCCCTTTGGAATACTTTGTGAATTTTAGTTCTTCAGTAAACGTAGACATCCTAAACGAAACATATAAGCAAGATTTTTCATTCTTGAATGCCAGATATTGGTTTAGCCGTGATCACTAAGTCATTTTATAGAAAAAAATACTCAATAAACATCGCTTGGCGCTTTAGGAGCGCTCTAGTAGTATAATTTAGCAACATAACAATTGAATAGCACTAAAAGTTGCAAAAACATGCTACCAGATGTCTGCAACGGCTCCTTTGTGGGCACGAACGCGACAACAATGGGCGGACGCTATGCGAGCATAAATTGGTCAAAAAGGGCTGGGACACTACGGAACCAAAAACCCAAAAATTTCGTTGGCGTCCAACATGTTAAGTGAGGGTAGGTGCAGTCGAGACGAGTACTGGGCGGACGATGAGATGGCTCCCCGTAGGCGAGTAAGGTGGGGGGGGAGAGCTTCGAGCAGAGAGGGCCGTGATGACGAGCGGCGCGGGGGAGGTCGGGGGTGGCCGTGGAAACTTAGCCAATCTAAAGCCAATTAGGCGGATTACCTACCGCTCGGCGGCAGCGGCGCGCGCGCTGAACCCTGGCAGGGGCCGGGCGGCAACCCGCAAAGCGTGCGCGCCGGGCGGGCGGCCGAGTTAACGGCGCGCGCTCAAACGGGTGAGCGACCGGCGAAGAGGATATTACGAAGCCCCGCCCGCCGCCTGCTGGGGCCTAACGCGGTTAGCTGCCGAAAAATTGACCGCTCTTGGTTAGGTTTCTTCGTCAACTAGATATGTGCGTTAGATGTTTAATCCTGTCTGGTGTCACGTTATATGGGTTCATTTTAACTTGATAGCTTTGGTTGAAGATTCTACCCCACTATCTGGCATTGGAAGCGGCAGCAAGCATCCCTTGTATTCACACGACAATTTGAACCACAAATTTGCAATCAGCATTTAGTATATTACATATCTCAATGTGTTATTTTATTTTTTATTTTATTCGTATTTTATATTATGATTTTTTTGCCGTTTTTAAAATTTGAAACTTAATGTTCTCTTATTGCATATGTATGTATTATTCTGTGTTTTTAAGAAGTAAGGAAACGTGGTTCACGAAATATTGGCATATGATCCCTGTCCTTAACTTAATTTCTTCGAAATCTCAGTTCTTGATATCCATAGAACATTGAAAGACATTGGGCTGAATTCATAGCCGACCCTGAAAGTGAATGTTCCCTTAAAGGAATGAATCTTATTCCCAAACAGAACCTTGAGGGAACCCTTAAGTGATAACTCATTCCAAGAATGGAGACTACCTGTTGCCTTAAGGGAAGGTTGTGCACATCATAGAACTAAAATTTTTGATTTTCGGTTTTTGTCTTATTTTGAACCTTTAATATTCACTTCACAAAGTGCAATATATACATTTTCGAGATATTTTATTCCTAAAGGCTTGAAATTAAGGAATTAAGTTATTAAATTATGTTATTAAAGAAGTAAACTGCGTTGGAAGAGTGGAACTGTGTTCCAACACTGCAAAAGGCATTGAGAGGTTTCAAGACTGCATTGCAATACTTAGAGACAGAGGATAATGCATAATCAAAAATGTACAAAGCAAACAATTGAAAATAATTGATTAATAATGTAAAAAAGTGCCTAAAGCGGAGTCTGAACTGCCTATGCTGACAATGTTAAAATGTGTCGAATTGAAGGTACGTTTCTGGCAAAATATTAGAGATACATCTGTGATATTTTTATAAAGTGTACGCATATGCTTTATACACATATTAAATTAGGAAATGTTTGAAATAGGGTATGTTTTGAAGAAATATTTTTTTCATCAAAAATATGAACTATTTTTCCCCCACCTTTTCTTGTATATTGATTCTAACAAAACCCAAAGTATAATAGATTTTGCAAATTGGCTCATTCAGCATGTATAATAAACATAATTTAAAATATTCACAAAGTTTGACATTTTTATGTTGAATAGTTTGTTAGAAAATGCTTCTTTTAGAGAAAAAATAATTTACGAGAAAACAGTTTCGAATCTTTATGCACACGTGTTATGACATGCACACACGTTACTTCAAGAGACAAATAAACATAGTTCCCGTGGTCGTAGCAACATGGTTTGTGTCTCATTTTAAACAAGAAAGATGAGTGAAAGCGAGAACACAAGAAAATAAAAATCGACTTTTGGTCTCAAAATCAATTCTCACTCCCCTTAACATCTCTCGACGTGGCGTGTGTGGTGATGGTGCGTTTTTGTGTCCGCAGGTGAACATCTCCAACGCCTGGGTGCTGCCGCAGGAGGGCTTTCCGGTGTTCTACCGCTACTTCCGGGACCGCATCACGTGGTTCGAAGCCGATGCCGTCTGCCAGTTCCACCACGCCAATCTCGTCACCGGTGAGTCACAGTTGCACCCGCGTTCAGAATCGCCAAACCACAAAAGACGCCAAGAACGTCGTCTGAAAAGGAACTAAAGTCATGTGAGGGTGTAGGCTTCCGTGGCCGCAGTCAATACTTATACTTCGGTTTTTCTTTCTTGGTGCGTGGGGGTGTGTCATCGAAATGGAATATCTCACGGGATTTCGCGTCGTTCTCGGTTGCGTCGCTAGGATTCGCATGATCGCGACTGTATCGAGCAGTGCGGGCGATCATGCGACTCCTAGCTGCACAACCGAGAACGACGCGAAAGACCGTGAGATATTCTGTTTTGATGACACCCCCCATGCCCCAAGAAAGAAAAACCGGAGTATACTTGGCTGTCCGGGAGACGCCGCGTCCAAGGTACTAGTACGCCATGCTCTAACCTTAGGTAGTACGTCCTGATAAAGGTCGCAAAATGGCAGCCGAAACGTTGACACCTGTGCTTTGGATGCGGCATCTCCCGCACAGCCAAGTACATACGAACTAAAGTCATCTTGCGTAAAAACCGTTATTCGTTTTCCGCCCATCACACCAACTTATTATCCTAAGGAAGCGTTTTTTCGTCAATAGCTTATCCCCGTTCCCAGGCGGTCGTATGTAAGCACCCACGTTCCGCTTTGGCATTGAATAGGGGTGGCTTTTGATGGCCTAAAACATCGCTAAAAATGATCAATAATGTGTTGTCCACAAATGAAAGTTTACACGCTTACTTAACAACAATTTATTGATTCCTTGTTTGCAAAGCTACCAATCATTACCGGGTTAGGGAGTAGCCTCTCTCTGAGCTGTGCCGTTTTCCTGCGGCAACCGACAGACGGGTGGTAATTACCACTAGCCGCCACACTGCCAGTCATTGGCAATCTCCAGTCCCCAACATCCACACGTCCGGCTCCAGGACGTTTCCCGCTGACTGCTGACTGTGGTCCGTCGCCTCCCGACGGTAGACTCTCGACTGCTGATTCTGGACTCGATTCAAGACTGCCTTCCGGGTGCCCGCTGGCTGCATTTAAAGAGCCGATTCCAGGCGGTGAGACTCGCTCTCACGGCTCGAGTCTATTAGTCCGTGAAAAATGACGTAAAAATGTAATCAAAACCAGTTTGGATGAACAATTCAAGCTGTTGGATACGATACTGATATAATCTATGCTTCTATTCGTTCAAGTGAACTCAGCTCCCAAATCTTTGATTTAGACTGTTCTTTACCAGGAAATCTCTGTCTTTAGTATCCCAAAATCGGCTGAATCGACAACGGCGTTAATAGGTGTCACAGTAACCTTAAATTACACATTCACCATGGCTTGTATTCGCAATGGCTTGTATGCTTCTTTGCGAAGAAATAAGCAACTATGGAATTCTATGAAGAACATTTGGTTCAACTTGTAAATATTATTTGAGCCTGTACCATTAAAATTATATTGAAATCGATTCAATCAGCTAAAAATGCTTTAAAAATGACGAAAAACGTAAAAAATGGCTTATTAGTCGAAATCGACGAAAAATGCAAAATAAATACATAAAAATAAGTCACTTCCTTTTGCCACAACACAAAATTAATTTCTCTACTAAACGGCATTGTTGTAAAGTGAAAAGAAAACAGTTACATTTCATTTCGCATCCCCTAGTCGTGAACTACCTGCCTGTCCCATTCCCTATTCTTTAAAACTCCTTCTTGTAATCGCTGGTCACCTCCATTTCCCGCCTGTTGTATTAGGGCCACTGCTCTCTACTCTCTGGATCACAGGTCATCTCCCCCAGCATTTAGTTCCTGCCTTCCACAATTCCCTTGCTCTTTGCACTTCATTCCCTTGTCTCTCTATCAATACTTTTTAGCGGCTTTTGTGATGTAGCTTTTAGTTGTACCCGTCAAGTTGACATGTTCATATACGATCGATGCCTTAATTCTTAATGGAGAAAAAAAACTTTGTATTCCCTGAGGGGAAGAGACCCCCTATCATATGTTGTATATTGTCATTCTAATTAGAAAACCTCGTAACTCCATATTTCCTCCTCTATTTTCTGTTCACTTCATGATAAAATATAATTATGAAAGAGTAATAAATAAAATATATAATAAATAGAGTACCTTAAATAATTGAGTTCCCCATTATTGACAAGTTCAATGAGAAAGGAAACTAAAATTCTGCTTCCCGGCTATGTTTATTCGTTACATTGCAAACCTGTCCAATCTGGAGTTACGAGGTATGCAAATTAGTACGACGATATTTACCGCGTGCATGAGCGAAATTCGCTTGCTCTGGCAAAGGGGCGAGTCTGGTTGCCTGCGTCTCGCCACGTAAAATAAGGCATCATTAAAATGAATTGAAATTGATGGACTCTTCCGTGTACCCTTTTCGAACGCCTCACCATGCTATCGCCCCCCCCTCTCTCTCTCTCTCTCTCCCTCTCTCCCACATCGCCATCACTCTGCCCTATCATTCGTTGCCCTGTGGTCTTGGAGTGCACTTCCCACCCAGCGCCCACCATGCCCCGTTCTTTCTACCTTCCCGCCATCTCCCTCAAACTCCCTGCGCATCTCTCTCCTGTGACCGCCCATTCCGCGCGCGGTGCCGTTGAGTGCGGGCGCGCAAAGTACGATTGCAGCCTGCCAAGGCACAGAGAGAGAGAGAGAGAGAGAGAGAGAGAGAGAGAGGTGCTGATCAAAAGACTCATAAATGCGCAATCGGACGCGCAGCGAATGGAAACACGCCGCCTCTCGCCCCCCCCCTTCCACCTCTCCCGACCACTCGCGCGAGGGAGAGGGGAAAGGGGTGGAGGAGGAGCTCTGGAAACAATCAGCGACGCCCGCACCCCGCACCCCGCCACGCCACGCCACGCCACGCCACGGCGCGTCTCGCCTCCAGCCATTTTCCGCAAGCGCCTCTCGCCCACTCGCCAACCCACTTGCCCGCGTACACCCGCCCAAACCCGCCCGTTCACCCGAACGCCCACACCCGCCCAAACCCCCGCCCACCCTCCAGCCTAAACTCAACGCCCACCCACCAGCCTAAACTCCCCGCCCACTAACCCTCCCAACCCCCCGCCCAAACCCGCCCGCACACCCACCCTCCCAACTCACCGTCCCAAACCGCCCGCCCGCCCACCCGCCCGTCCGTCCGTCTGTCTGTCCGTCCGTCCGTCCGTCCGTCCGTCCGTCCGTCCGTCCGCCCGCCCGCCCGCCCGCCCGCCCGCCCGCCCGTCCGCCCGCCCGCCCGCCCGCCCGCCCGTCCGCCCGCCCGTCCGCCCGCCCGCCCGCCCGCCCGCCCGCCCGCCCGCCCGCCCGCCCGCCCGCCCGCCCGTCCGTCCGTCCGCCCGCCCGTCCGTCCGTCCGTCCGTCCGTCCGTCCGTCCGTCCGTCCGTCCGTCCGTCCGTCCGTCCGTCCGTCCGTCCGTCCGTCCGCCCGCCCGCCCGCCCGCCCGCCCGCCCGCCCGCCCGCCCGCCCGCCCGCCGCCCGCCCGCCGCCCGCCCGCCCGCCCGCCCGCCCGCCCGCCCGCACGTCTGCCTTCCCGCCCATCCGACCGCCCGCCCACACGCACGCTCACCCGCATCCACCGTCTCCTCTTGATCACATTCAGGAAACGCAATTCTTCGCCAGCCCACCCCTACGAATGTGTCGCCCTCGAGGAGAAAATTTCCTCAAATATCCACGCGCTCTCGCATCCTCGCTCTCGCTCCCTCCGACCGAGTCTCCGCCTCTTCTCGTCGACCCTCCCCTGACGCTCTCAGCCGCGCCACGCTCTAAACGATCTCTACAATATTTTCCACCCCAACCGTCACGCTCTCACCGCCTGCCCTCACTCCTCCGCGAATGCTCGCGTCCCTCTAAGGCACTCTTTCACCGTGCCACGCTATGGATTTCATTCCTGGCCACGCCCTCACTACATGTCATTATCTCTCCCTTTTCTCATCATTCTTTCTGGCTCCTCGCTTTCCCATGATATCTTTCTGCCACGCTGTCTCCCTGTCACGCTCTCCCCTGCCACGCTCTCCCCTACCACGCTCTCCCCTGCCACGCTCTCTCCCTGTCACACTCTCTCCCTGTCACGCTCTCTCCCCCTGCCACGCTCTCCCTGTCACGCTCTCTCTTCCTGCCACGCTCTCTCCCCCTGCCACTCTCTCTCCCTATCACGCTCTCTCTGTCACGCTCTCTCCCTGTCACGCTCTCTCCCTGTCACGCTCTCTCCCTGTCACACTCTCTCCCTGTCACACTCTTTCCATCACGCTCTCTCCCTGTCACGCTATCCATGTCACGCTCTCTCCCTGTCACGTTCCCTCCATGCCACGCCCCCCCTCTCCATGTCACGCTCTCTTGGTGTCACACACTCTGTCACGTTCTCTCCTCGCCACGCTCTCTCCTCCCGTTGTCGTTCTGTCCACTCCCTCTCTGCCTAGTACCTCACCCCATCCCTTCCCATGTCCCCTCTCTGTCAGCCCCTTCATCCAACCGCCCTTCTCTCATTTTCTTCTCACCCCTTCTCCGTCCAACCACATCCCACTGACAATCACTCCACTCCCTCCCCGCTCCTCTTCGCTGTGTGTCGCGCAGCCACGCTGCACCTCGCTTCGTTTTACGTCTGTCGCTTTGACTGCGCTGGCTAACGTCCTTGCAATTTTCAGCGCAGTTGAATATTTCAAAAGGCTACCCCGTGTTCCTCGAGGTCACTCCAGAAGTGAATAACAACAGTACGTGCTGTATCGACATGCAATAACCGTTGTAATCTTTAAACGGTTGCAATGCGAAATTAGAGAAAATACAACTTTCCTCATTACGAAAAATGTATCTTCTAACTGTCTCTGTATTTTGCTTTCTTTCGATTTTTCGGTGCTTCTGTTGTTATCGTTGCTGTTTTTTCAAGCGAGTTTGTTGAGAGACTTACTCTTCTAAAATATGGAATGATAATATTGGTTTTGAAGAAGGGAAAACAAAGATTGCTATTTTATTCTAAACATGTTTTAATTTTCTGATGCATTGTACTCTTTCTTAAAGAGTACGTTCTCGTTGAGAGCTACAGCAAAAGATAACCAGGGCAAGACTACGACGAAGTTTTATAGTTCTTTACCGATTAATTATAGATATATATCACAAAATACCATTATTAAAATGTACATAATCCAATTAAATTGTTTATTTTGACTATTCCACTCGTGAAATTAAAACTAATAGTGTTTAACTATACATACAAAAAGCACCAATCACGGCGCTGTATCTCAAAAACTTCATAATTTTTTCTATCCGCTTTTTCTTACCGCTTCTCCCTACTGGCCAATCATAAATTGTGTCTCATCTATCTTAGGAGGTGGAATACATTGATCGCTGTGTCGACGTCCAATAAACCACGTACGTACTGTAACATAACCTCATTGATTTTAACATAACTTTCAGTTATTTTCAATACGTGGCGCATTTTGGAACTCTGTTGGACGTAATTTCTTTCGTGGAATAGTCCTATTAAATATTACTGGTATTTTGGAAATTCTCAGATATTACCTATGATAAATACATAGTATTTCTCCAATACACTTTGCACATTTGAAAATAGCTTCAGTAACATGGTATTTTATTGTTGAAGTAGCTTTTAAATTTGGATGTAACACTATAATCTAATGCGTGAGTTTACGAAAACAAGGTAGTTTATTATTTATTTTATCATTTTAAAGAATACAATTTCCGCTTTTGTATTTTTATAAAAAGCTCCTAAAATTCTAAACAGTTATAGTTTAGGAGCTCGTTCTTTGTTACGCAAGGAAACCACGAAGTAATATTTTAAGCTGGTCTAAAAAAAGTTCGTAGGGCTCAAAAAATTCTAACGTTTTACGTTCAAATTATATAAAACGGAGATACTTTACTTGGAAAATGGTAGCTATTTAATTCTTCTTTGTAGAGAGTAATATTAATTATATTAGTCAAAGACTGCCCTTTTAATGATTGTAATTCCTATGTAGGTCCAGTAATTTTTTAGGCAGACACAATATTAATATATTTTTATAAAACAAATTGTTTAATAAAAATATATTAATATTGTGTCTGCCTAAAAAATTACATAGGAATTACAGCTATTTAATTCATTTATTAATCAAGAAATAGTGTGTTGTCGGCCATCCTTTGCTCTCTGAAGTGCCACATCCTTCTCCGTTAAGTAATTGGGGACTCTTAAATGGCGTAACGCCGAAAGTCGGAGGGCGTCGCCCCTTTGGAAACACGTCACAGCTTCAAAAATAGGAGATGGGACCAAGTGAATGAGGTACGGCGAACGAACATGCAACACTGAAGAAGAGAGTAAATGCTACACAGTGCTCAGAATAGCCAATTTAAACATATAAATTGAAGCTTGTAAATCGAGGTGGTAAACACTTTTGGAAACTACGTTAGCAAAATTATCATTTTTATTTTAATTAATTTAACCTTCCGGCGGGCGCGTAGCGGCACTCAGTGCCGCATTCTTTTTTGTTGATTTTGTGTAAATAATTGGTGTCACACATATGAGCTATAGTTATTCTTCATTCTTTATATTATCAAACCGGATATTATAAAGTCTCAAATCACGATTGTAGACAGTGCCGATCGACCGTAATTCATTAGTAACCCGAACTCCGTAATGGTTGCTGCACTCCGTACCACACGTGCATTGTCATGTAAGCACAATATTTGCGTATTTTATCCATTAGAATTCTTACTGCTGTTTTGGTATTGAGCTTTATGACACAGATTTTGGGGTACTATTAATTCAAACTTAAATCATTGTTTTCGAAGAAATGTTAGAAGTCCCGTTTGCCCCGTATTCATTCCTCAACATGTAACACGTGCCAAGGCACAGAGGAAGTTAGTTTTGGATCATATTCTTATTAATGTTGTTATTTCGTTTGGTATTTAGTTGATTATTATGAAATAAAACGTATAAAAAATAAAGAATATTATCTTCAAATTCCCTAACAAAAGTAATAACTATTGACGCAAAAATCGAAGTTGATAAATGCGATACGCACCTGCTGGCGGGAAATGATGGGACACGCCCGTCGGAGGGTTAACATGTGTTTGGTCATGTACTTTAAGGAGTACAAGGATACAAATGTTCAGTAAGGATTCATAGGCACGAAAAGGCAGTAAATGTAAAGCAACACAGAGTGTGTCTCATAGAGCTTTAATTTGTTAATATACTTACACTTCGAATCAAATGTATTTTTCACAAACATAAATTAGCTCATAAATAATAATATACTCTTAAGAATAGCGAATAAGATTAAAATAGGAAATAAATAGAATAGAAAGACGAAGGTTTTACAAGTTTGTTTCCTTTCTGTGGGTTTACGGACATACGGGGCGCAACATTCCCTCACCAGAGCATGGGCTGGCGTCAGCTAGACAGCCGTAAAGTAAAAGACTAACATTCATTTCATTGTGTATTCGTTAGAATGTTCCTGTGTGTTTACATGAGCAAATACACAGTATCTGCTCTACAAATTTGCAGCTACCGATCGACCTGAACATAAAATAAATTGTGGGATTCGTGGATCTATGATGGTGAAAACCAATTGTTTACTGGATATACCACTCATTCAGAACTATTTGACGGTATAATTTCCCAGCTATCAGTGAATAATGTATTATCTCTTGTTTAGTCCGGTAAAAATACTTAAAATTGTAAGAATTTACGTAATACTGTTTCGGATTGTCCCGTTCAGCTAGGCTGTCTCATTATATTTATGGCATCGTATTATTAAAAAAAGAACCAAGGGCTTAAATGTTCAATAATGGAAATTATTTAGCTCTTCATGTTTTGACTGAATCAGAGTGTTTTATTAACATAAAATATTAGTAGAATAGATTTCGAATTTGAAACAATGGCGTTTTAACATTAGAGGTCTGGCAGCCAGAATATACTAATATAGTTGTCAGTTGGCTTATAATTATACTGATTTTTTTGAAAACATTTACATTGTGCCTGTTGCTCGCATTTACGCATTTTTCGGCCACATTTTTTTTTTATTAGGAAATGCAACACCAACGCACACTTCCCTCCAAAAAATCCGCGCGCCCGTGACGTGACATATTTGCTTGGTTAAACACGCAATATTTGCCGTAATAAACGTGTTTGACATATATTTACCCGCGATGTCTCTTTCGCCGCATTTTTGTGTGCCTTCGCATCATTTATTCACCGGCGAAAAACACACGATCGAGTTCTCTCTTTCAACATGCTACGCCGGCGTTTGTTATTCCGCTGGATGTTTGCTCTTTGCTCCCGCGCTCTCGATGTGTAGGTCGATCTCTCCGTGCGTCGCCTGCCCCCCTCCCTCCTCCCCTCCCCTCCCCCCTTCCTCCCCCTATCTGCTTTCCGAATCGTGGCGTCCCTGCGGAATTGCCGACGCGCAGATAGTCGCCTCGGATCCTCGTTTCAGCACCCGACGGCCCCAGACGCTGCGATCGAGGTCACGAACTCCGGCAGTGTTGCCAGGTTGGGAATTTTATCACTAAATTTGGTGATTTTTTGCCTTTCGGATAATTTTGGGGGAGAAAAATGTTTAGGGAATTTTGTTGATTTCATTTTTATTATAATTTTGAATTTTTTTTAAAAAAACAAATAGAACTTAAACGAAACTGAATAAACTAGATTCATTCAAATCAAAATCTTTGTCTCTGTTTCAGTCATTAGAATGAGTAATACAAAGATATCATATGTCTTAAGCTTCGTAACTCATACACTGTTTCTTACTCAATAGCACCCCTGTAATAGTAGATCTGTATCGTTGTGTAAATAGTCGTAATTCATATTTTTATATAATATTTTAAACGTGAAGTAATCAATTTGGTGTTTTTTGTCGTTTTCGAGACCTTTGCAGCGCTATTTAGGGGGAAATGCTTAAGACCACCTGTCAATACTGAAGTCGGGACTAAATAGTTTTATTAGCTCACGAGCGAACCTGAAATTAAAGTCATATAAATAAAAGCAAAATGCCGATTTTAATTCAGTTATTTTATTATTAAATTCAGCAAGATAGTTATTCAATATTAAAGAAATCGTGGATGTACACATTTGTTTAAAAATGTTGAATATTGAGCTCTGTGTGATCCGGCAAATATATTTAAGTTTTGAGACACTTGGATAAGATATGTATGTATTAAATAAAACTGCTCTATTCTAAATTAATACTTCATATGTTTTACATATTTTACTCATGTCACTTTGAATGTAATTCAAGAAATAGTTTTACAATATTTTATGTAAGTATATAATTACGGAAAAGATATAAGGCTTTGGTAAATGAACGAAAAATTTGACATTATCTTACTTTGCATGATTTTTTTTGAAATGATCACAAACTCTGCAAAGTTATGCTATGTTTTCTTCACACGCATTTCACAACTATCACTAGTTTTTATTGCTATTGTGTGTGTTTTTCCCTTTTTGCTGTGGGTCAAATCGTATATCGCTATCACACCTGGTGCCACATTTATTCACCGTTCTATTTCACCAACGGAGTTCGCAAAATGAAACCTGGTAAATGACGGACGGAACTACTAACTTTGGTTTTGTAAAGCTGGAAACCAGAAAGTAGAAACGTTCGTAAAAAACAACGAAACAAATTCTGGTGGGACCTCACATATCGTGTTGTGTTTGTGCAGGTTAAAAATAAATAATATGTATACTGTGAACCCAATGTAGCGTCGGCGGCGTTAGCTGTGAACTATAAGTGAGTGTAGTTTCGAATCCCTCCAAATCATCATAATAGAATAATAAGATTATAAGAAGGCATAATCATTTAAGAAGGCAGCTAGCTGACCGACCGCAGTCTGTCTTCAAAGAACTGGAATCGTAGAAGAGCGCGAAAGCAAACAAGTTGTCCTCAGGGATAGCGCGCTGTCCTGGCTCTTTCCGCGACGGACAAGAACATGGCGGCACTCGCGAAGTTGAGACGTTTTGTGAAACGCATAGTGCGCGCCAATATGATATTTGACTTAAGAACTTTTACTCCGTGACCACAGATTTATGGAAGTTAAACAACTTCCTGTTGAACATCATAATCGTAACGAACGTCATTTTCTCCTCACAGCACAACATCACATACGAGAAAAACTGCGAAATAAGGTTTATGGATCCGTTTGATGTACCTGCAGTATGCATGAGGCTTCGTTACGTAAATAAGTTTTTCTCATTTCTTTGAATATTATCAAGGACAATAAATTCTCATTGAAAAAAAGGGAATATAAGTTATCTGTTATGTTTCAATTTATTTCATTCCATTGCGCGTACTCCAAACATGCTTGTATTTTGTATTGATTTATTACAATTAGCTTCGGTTTATTAAGTAAATTTTCAATTGATTTCGAGAATCAAATTAATATATTTGTGTAAATACTTCCTTTTTTAACCAGTTTACGTAATTTAACCGTTTCACGTTTCCCTTTTACACATAGAGGATTTTGGAATCCCCGGTTTAGGTACAGAGGACATTATACGCCACATTGTTTATTGTTCACAGTTCCGCGTAATTTCGGTGTTCCTCTGTCACATAGTCCCATTTCACGACTCGCCCTCTCACAGGTCGGACTCGCACGGTTACCAAATTAGGCACGCAAACCCCGGCCCGCGAAGGACATTCGCAACTCTTGCACTCACGCACCGCGCGTCCGCGATAGCCGGAGTTGATAACTGCGCAATTTCTGGCCGAGGAACATTCCACGCTGGGCGAGCGAGCCGGGGCGGAAGAGTGGTGGGGGGGGAGGGGTTAGGGGTGAGCAGCGCGTGGGCGGAATTTGTTGGATGACGTCATCGCTGCCGCCCCGCTTGCCTGGCCACACCCGCCGCGCCGGGCCACGCCCCGACACCACGCCGCACGCCACGCCTTGTTCACACGCTGGAACTCGCCCTGGCCCTGTGGTGCCACTCGCTCGGTCGGGCGGCTGGCCACGCCTCGCTGCGTCGTGGCACGTTCCTAGATGTCTCTGCACGTCTGGGCACGCCTCTACACGTCTCGGAACACCTCTAGATGTCGCTGTACGTTTCGGCACGTCTCTACACGTCTCGACACGAATCAGCACGTCTCAACAGTTCTCGGTACGTCACTCCACGTTTTGGCACGTCTCTCCACATCTCGGCACAACTCGTCACGTCTCGACGCGTCCCAGCACGTCTCTATACGTCTATGTCTATGCACGTCTGTGCACGTCTCGGCACGTCTCTATACGTCTCAGCACGTCTCTACATGTCTCGGCACTTCTGGATACGCCTCGGTATGTCTCGCCACGTCTCCCCATGTCTCGCCACGTCTGGGCACGTCTTGCCACGCCTTGCCACGTCTCTCCATCTCTCGCTACCTCTCGTCACGACTCACCACATCTCGCCATCTTTCGCCATGTGTCACCACATCTCCCAATCTCTTGCCACGTCTGACCACGGCTCGCCCCCTCTCACCTCAAGTCGCCAAGTCTCGCACGTCTCACAACGTATCTCCTCGTCTGGCCAAGTGTTGCCACGTCTACCCACCTCTTGCCACGTCTCACCACATCTCACCACGTCTCACCGCGCTCATCTGTGTCTCTCTACGTATCGCATCGTGTCTCCACATCTAGCCACCTCTCGCCACGTGTCACCACATCTTGTCACCTCTCTTCATGCTTCGCCACGTATCACCACATCTTGTCACTTCTCGTCATAGTTCGCCTCGTCTCGCCAAGTCTTACTACATCTCACCACACCACGTATCTATGTCTCGCCACGTCTCGCAACGTGTCTCCACGTCTAGCCACCCTTCTGCACGTTTTACCACAGCTTGTCACTTCTCTTCATAATTCGCCACGTCTCACCATTTGACGGCAATTATGACGTTCTCGTCATAATTGCCAAGTCTTACCAAGTCTCACCACATATCGCCCCGTCTCGTCGCATTTCGCTCGCTGTATCACGGCATTCTGGTCTTTCTAGAACGCCCTGACACGTCTCGTCTCGTCATGACTTGTCAACCGCACTTCCTGGTCACAGTTTGTGTCATCTCTCCTCGCCACGTTACATCACATGTTGCATCGCGTCGCCACTTTGTCTCGACAAGCATAGTGATAGTTCCAAAAGTTTTCCAAAACACACACTTTCTGTCCTTGGATAGCACAGACAGCCATGTTGCTGTTTTCGTGCACTTTCCAAGCTGATGAGACGAATTGAAGTCGAAACAGAATCTGGAAAAGATGACATAGGCGTAAGCCAAAGAATATGTTTGCCTTTTTCCACATTACCAAGGCGAAGAAGCTTGCTGAAGAGAACCGAATAGTTCGAAAACAAATTGGAAAACTGGGTTTTTATCTTATCCCATTTTGCCTCACATCCCCAATCACAAAAGCTTCGCCTTTTGGTTTTGGAAAACGGCAAAGTCCCTTGACAAACTTCGTCTTTGGGGCCGCCGAATCCACCGAGAGCGTTTGCACGTGAAGTGGTAATGTGGAAAAAGGCAAACATATTCTTTGGCTTACGCCTATGTCATCTTTTCCAGATTCTGTTTCGACTTCAATTCGTCTCATCAGCTTGGAAAGTGCACGAAAACAGCAACATGGCTGTCTGTGCTATCCAAGGACAGATAGTGGGTGTTTTGGAAAACTTTTGAAACCATTCGTACCCCACGAAGCTATGCCGGCTTTGGCTCACGCCTTTGCTTTGGCTTTAGCATAGTGATAGTTCGTCGCACCCTCCGACAACTCATGACGCCTCTTTAGGAAATGGCTCGCAGCAGCATACACAGCCAGACAATGCAACTCCCCACCACGGATGCTGTTAAATAAAATCTAACGTGAACCATCAAATTTCATTTTCTGTTATATACGAGTATTGACGATTCAGTAATGCAAAAAAGGATTTTAGCTGTACACTTATGTTTCTGGAAAACTCGCGGAGCCCGGCAGACGTTGTTCTGCCCATCATCTCCCTCTTTCTCCTTCCCTCTTCGCTTCTCTCCGTCTCTCTTCGTCGCTCACCCCGCCTCTCTTCGTCGCTCACCCCGCCTCTCTGTCCGCCTCAGTTTCTCTGACTCCGTCTCTGCGTATGTCTCTCTCTGTCCGTATCTGCATATCTCTATCTCTCTCATTCACATTCAGTTGCAGATTCTAAGCGTCTTTGAGCAGGTGGGGTAATATTGAGAACCACCGGCTCAGCAAAAATGTAATAGAATGTTCAAATGATCTCTTCCTGCAGATTACGGCGTAGGAGACGTTTCTTTGAGGACTTTGGCTTCAATATTTTAGTTTTTAATGCCCTAGAACGTTTCGTTTAGGATTTATTTAACAATATAGATTCAAAAATCTTACCGCGTGTAGCGGATGGCATTTGACATGAACATGTAGTTGTTTATTCTACAGTGCCATCTGACGCCATGTAGCGCTATTTTCGATATTTTAGTACTCATTCTGCTATTCGGGGGGGAGATAAATCCAACAAAACAGAGATAATTAAAATTGGTCCAGCAGTTCTTCAGTTATAAATAGTTTAACTAAACCGACTTTGTTATATATAAATATACAGATATTATATTTATATATATATAACATATTATATATAGTGCTTGATTTATAAAATTTTAGGTTTCGGAACGTTCGCCCAATTACTTATTATTTTTAACAGAAATAATTATATATTTATTGTATATAATTTGCTAGTTATATTACATTATTATTATTGTTATTATTATTATTTATATTATTATTATTGGTATTAGTGTTCTATGTTCCTGAGAGGCTGTGTATTTTTATGTTTTTGTAATTAGCTGCCACCGGGTTATACCCATTTGCAGTTTACTATTTATTTTCTAACTATATCTATCTATCTATCTATAATTTAATAATGATTGCGGAGGTACTCGAACGCCTTTCCGTCACGTTCCGCCGGAAATCAAGCACTAGATATTCGTATTATTAATACCATTTTTTATTCTTTGCTTTTTGTTATTTAACCCACGCTGTGTTTTCTTTTCCTTCCCCGCATTTTCCCTTTATGTCGCGTCAACCCGCCCCGCCCCGTCCCGCCGGCCGCGCCCTAGATTAAGCTGAGAGCTCCACCCGAGCTTCCAACATTTTTCCTGACGAATTATGATTGATGACCCGAGCGCCCCTAGTGGCGGACGACGCAAACATCCACGCGGAGGCGGCGACTCGGTTAATATTTCTCCGGGTCCGGCGCCACTAGAAAAAAGAGCATACACGCACGCATGCCACGTGGAGGGGGGAAGGGTGGAGATGTGGAGGGGGGAGGGGAGAGGGAGGGGGAAAGGGTTGACGGATTATGCGGGAGGAGAAGAGAGAGGGGGGCGACGTGCTGCCGTCGGGAAATAACGCGCAGTGGTCTCAAAGTGAGGTTATGTGAGGCACAAATTCGTAACCTGCCTCTACAGTCAATTTTACAAGTAATATATTAATTGCAATATATTTTGTCTCTAATATCTCGTATTTCAGGGGCATGAAATACGCTTTAAAATCTTAAAAGTCGGCGGTGTGATTTCTTAAATAGGTAATATGCAATGGCATGAATTGTACATTTGTCACATTAACTTTTGCTTTATGACAGTTACGTAACCCTGATCTCTTGAAATATTGATTGATTTGTTATCAAGTGTTTCTTGGCGCGTAAATTACAAGTTCAGTAATCCCAAAAGTGTGGTAGAGATCCAGCGTCGACCTACCCGTTAGATAGCGCCGTTTTCCCCAATCACATATCTCCCATCTGCGAGGCACCGCTCCAGCCGACACAAGCTCTAGGCTCCCAACTGGTCTCCCAACGTGTGTGGCAGTGTGGTGCATGGGAGGGATCGGTGTGGTGATGGCGTGTGGCGGGAACGAGGACTGGGGCAGCCGATCATTTGGGGGCAACATATATTTTTGTTAATTAATAAACATACCTGTTATTACAGTGTTAATTATTTATGTACTGTATATATGGCACTATACAATATTCTTGTTTAAATAATTACGTAATTCCAGCATAAATGAATATTAAAATTAATTTTTGCCAAATAAAGGAAGGTAAACGAAAACTCTAGGCCAGGGGTCCCCAACCCTATACCCGCGGGCACAATGGCGCCCGCGAACCGTTTTAGATGTGCCCGCTGCTCATAAAAGCCGCCGCGGCGCTGTGCGATTGTACAGGTTTTCACTTTTTGGAGAAGTACTTGATTTTTGGTTAAACGTCTATTTTGGCAGTAAAGATCCATGTTCCTTTGTGTAAACATGTGTGAAGTAAGATATTCACTAACGATCGTTGCGTCATCAATGTTAATAAGTATTGCCAATTTATTTTACATAAAAATATAAGCAACGATTTTCATGTTTAAATTGTATAGATTTAATTAAGCATTGGTTTTGCACATTTTGTGTATTATTGCCAATGACCAACTATAAATATACCTTGAAAAAATTAATGGTGCCCGCTGCCTCATTGGCATTATAGTATGTGCTCTTAGGTGCAAAAAGGTTGGGGACCGCTGCTCTAGGCCTTTTCGGGGGCACCATACCCTCCCCCCCTGGATCTGCCAGTGCTACCATAAGTGCAGCTAACGCACGACGTCTGTGGTCGGATGAGCACCAAGAGGCGGTCATCCCTTGGTTATATAATTCCAAACATCAACTTCAGTATTCTACATCAACTTCTGGGCCAATGACTCTCATCTCGGTTAGGTTTTCCGTCCAGTCTCTTTGATCCTTGGAGAGAATGCTGAAATGTTGTCTTGTTTTGCTTCTGGATGTAAATGTAACTTCACTGTCTGTGCACTTCTTCTAGAGTCCGGAAGGAAATATACACTAAGTGATCAAAGGTATCCGGACACGTGGCTGACTTAAACTTGATGACTGAAATGACTTATCAGTTCGTGGCGCCCTCCATCAGTAATGCTGGAATTCAATAGGGTGTTGGCCCACCCCTAGCCTTGATGAGAGCTTCCACTCTCGTAGGCATTCTTTCAATCAGGTGCTGGAAGGTTTCTTGGGGAATGGCAGCCCATTCTTCACGGAGTGTTGCCCTGAGGAGAGGTATCGATGTAGGTCGGTGAGACCTGGCACGAACGCGGCGTTCCAAAACATCTCAATAGGGTTCGACAGGATTCAAGTCACAAACTCTGTGCAGGCCAGTCCATTACAGGGATGTTATTGTCGTGTAATCACTTCGCCACAGGCCGTGCAGTATGAACAGGTATTCAATCGTGTTGAAAAATGCAATCACCATCCCCGAATTGCTCTTCAACATTGGGAAGCGAGAAAGTATGTAAAAACATCAACGTAGGCCTGTGCCGTGATAGTGGCACGCAAAACAACATGTGCAAGCCCTCCATGAAAAACAAGACCACACTATAACACCACCGCCTCCGAATTTCACTGTTGGCACTACACACGCTGGTAGATGACATTCACCGGGCATTTGTCATACCCACATTCTGCCATCGAATCGCCACTTTGTATACCGTGAATCGTCACTCTACAGCACGTTTTTCCATTGTTCAATCGTCCAATGTTTACGCTCCATTCACCAAGCGGGACGTCGTTTGGCATTTACCTGCGTGATGTGTGGCTTATGGGCAGCCGCTCGACCATAAAATCCAAGTTTTGTCATCACCCGCCGAACCGTCTTAGTACTCGGAGAGGTTCCTGATATAGTTTGGAATTCCTGTGTGATAGTCTGGATAGATGTCTGCCTATTACTCTTTATGACCCTCTTCAACTGTCGGCGGTCTCTGTCAGTCAACAGTCCGGGTTGGCCTGTACGCTTTTGTGCTGTACGTGTCTCTTCACGTTTCCATTTCACTAGCACATCAGAAACAGTGGCCCTAGGGATATTGAAGAGAGTGGAAATCTCGCGTTCAGACGTCTGACACACGTGACACCCAATCACTGGACCACGTTCGAAGTCCATGAGTTCCGCGGAGCGCCCCATTCTGCTCTCTCACGATGTCTAATGACTTCTGCAGTCGCTGATATGGAGTACCTGGCAGTAGGTGGCAGCACAATGGACCTAAAATTAAAAACGCATGTTTTTTGACGTGTCCGGGTACTTTTGATCACTTATTGTGGTTATTCAATTTATCGTTCTCCGTTGTCTCACGCAGGAAGTCGAAGTCCTCCACGAAGGGCATGGAGGGATAAAAGCAAAAATCCGTAGATGATTTGCCTTTTTTCAAGTAGTTTTTATTACACTTTAGAGAATTCAAAGGAGCCATTCAAAGGAGCTCATTAATTGAATTGATGTTATTTTTCTTGTGTACAATAATTATCCTCCTATACAGATCAAAAATCAAAGTTCATGGGTTACTACGATCTTCGGTAGCTTCTCGGGTGCACTCAGATCGATAGGTCCATCCCATCTTCTCTATTGATCCCGTCTATTTGCTGTTAACGTACTGTCTCGCCTACCGTTTTCTCTCCCAATGCCAAATTCAGGTAAATTTTATCACCCGGGGTATCATCAGTTCCTTACCGGTTTGATAAATAATTATAACAAATTAACACGCGTCCGCGAACTTATATATATATATATGCTGTATATATATATATGCTGTTCAACATAGATTGTTGAATACAATAAACATCTACGACTCTTTCCTATCATAAATTTCGTTCCCAGTACAAAGTCTATTTCAAATTTCACTGTATATACAAACATTGTTTTAACATCTTGAGATTACTGACATTTTTTAAACTCTGAAAATATTGGACCCAATTCCGTATTAACCGCTTTCCTCTGAAATTATATTCCTGATCGTAACACTGCGCGTTCTACTGATGACGATCTTACGGTATCAGATTTGTTGACCGCTAATTATAGGAGGAGATAAATTCGCCTTACTATGCCTGACTACGTTACCCACTCAAATGTCTATATTTATAAACGAAAATGGGATTAGTTACATCATTTATAACTCAAGAACGGTTGGACCAATTTTAATTATCTCTGTTTTGTTTGTATTTATCTCTACCCCGAACAGCAGAATAACTATTAAAATATCGGGAAAATGGCGCTAGATGGAGCTGTAGAATAAAAAACTAAATATTTATGTCACATGCAATCCGCTACACTCGGTAGGATTGTTGAAACATAATTGTTAAATAACCCATAAACGAAGAGTTCTAGGACATTAAAAACTAAACTTTTGAGGCCAGCGGCCTCAAAGAAACGTTTCTCACGCCGTAATCTACAGGATGAGATATTCTTAAAAATTGTATTTGGTTTTTGCTGGTCCTGCGCTTCTCAATATTATCCCACCTGCTCAAAGACGTGCAGAATCTGAAACCAAATGTGAATGAGAGGGGCAGAGAGAGGCGAAGACAGAGACAGAGAGGCACACACAGAGACAGGGACAGAGAGACACGAAGAGTGGGAGAGGCGCAGAGAGGGAGACAGAAAGAGAGAGAGAGAGAGAGAGAGAGAGGCGGGGTGAGAGACGAAGAGAGAGAGACTGCGAGAGAAAGGGAGAAAAGGTGAAAGAGGGAGATAAAGGGCAGAACAACTACTGCCGGACACTGCTTGTTCTTTTTATTTTAGAGAGGCTGTGCTTCCCTTTCCCGGCATGACATCACATTTGTTCGCCCACCCGAGTTTGCTTATTTACTGGTCGCACAGACAACCTACATTCCTTGACTTAATTCGCATTATGTATACGTTAATTACATATACTGACGTACTATTTACAAATATCTTAATGCCGTTTACGTTAAATAAAGGGGGAGTTTGTGGCTTATCAGATTATTATTATTATTGTTATTATTATTATTATTATTATTATTATTATTATTATTACAAATAATGGTGCACTTCGTGCTTCCCACAAATACGCACAATTATAGTCACGCGAAGTTGGTAGAACGTGACGCAAATCCGCCCCGTGCGCCACTAGCGGCCGTGCCTCGCACTACGTAATTTTGGCCGCAATTGCCACGGCGAGTTGATAGGCCCCGGCGCAGATGCGCCACTGTCCGCGGCCACCACGCGCCGCCCCCGGCCGCCCCCGCCGCCCCCGCCGCCCCCCGCCGCCCCCGCCACCCCCGCCACCCCCCGCCGCCCTCGCCGCCCCGCCGCCCCCGCCGCCCCCGCAGCCCCCGCAGCCCCCGCCGCCCCCGCCGCCCCCGCCGCCCCCGCCGCCCCCGCCGCCCCCGCCGCCCCCGCCGCCCCCGCCGCCCCCGCCGCCCCCGCCGCCCCCGCCGCCCCCCGCCGCCCCCGCCGCCCCCCGCCGCCCCCGCCCGCCCCCGCCGCCCCCGCCGCCCCCGCCGCCCCCGCCGCCCCCGCCGCCCCCGCCGCCCCCGCCGCGGGCGGTGACGCATCGCCCCGCAGGATATTAACGAGCACCTGCCGTCCTCGCTCGCACGGACGACAGCGCCGCCGCCGCCGCCGCCCGCGCCGTCGAGGGAACGTCACAGCCTGCGCTCGGCGCGCGCCAGATGCCGCCGCGCGGTGGCTGGGCCTCGTTCGGGGCGCGGAGCGCGCAGAGTGGCGGACGACTGGTCTTTCCAAGTGGCCAGGCATCAGACAGATAACGAAGGGTGGGTGGGTCTTTTCCCCTCTTTGTTTCCACTCTCTTTCTCTCTCAATCTCTTTCGTTTCCCCCTCTCTTTTCTCTCTCAATCTCTTCCTCTCTCTATCTCTTCCTTCCCTCTGGTCTCTTTCTCTCTCTGTCTCTTCCTCTCTCTGTCTCTTCCTCCTCTGTCTCTTCCTCTCTCTGTCTTTTCCTCTCTCTATCTCTTCCTCTGCTCTATCTCTTCCGCTCCTATCTCTCTTCCTCTCTCTATCTCTTCCTCTCTCTATCTCATCCTCTCTCTATCTCTTCCTCTCTCTATCTTTTCCTCTCTCTATCTCTTCCTCTCTCTATCTCTTCCTCTCTCTGTCTTTTCCTCTCTCTGTCTCTTTCCTCCCTCTGGCTCTTCCTCCCTCTGTCTCTTCCTCTCTCTGTCTCTTCCTCTCTCTATCTCTTACTCTCTCTATCTCTTCCTCTCTCTATCTTTTCCTCTCTCTATCTCTTCCCTCTCTCTATCTCTTCCTCTCTCTATCTCTTCCTCTCTCTGTCTCTTCCTCTCTCTGTCTCTTCCTCTCTCTAGCTCTTCCTCTCTCTATCTCTTCCTCTCTCTAGTCTCTTCCTCTCTCTATCTCTTCCTCTCTCTATCTCTTCCTCTCTCTATCTCTTCCTCTCTCTATCTCTTCCTCTCTCTATCTCTTCCTCTCTCTGATCGTCTTCCTCTATCTCTTCCTCTCTCTGTCTCGTTTCTCTCTCTGTCTTTTCCTCTCTCTGTCTGCATTCCTCCCTCTGGTCCGCTTGGCTCTCTCTATCTCTTTCTCTCTCTATCTCTTCCTTCCTCTATCTTCTTCCTCTCTCTATCTCTTCCTCTCTCTATCTCTTCCTCTCTCTATCTCTTCCTCTCTATCTTCTCCTCTCTCTACCTTTTCCTCGGTCTATCTCTTCCTCTCTCTATCTTTCTCTCTTATCCCTTTCTCTCTATATCTCTTCCTCCCTGTACCTCTTCCTCTCTCTACCTCTTCCACCCTCTATCTCTTCCTTGCTCTATCTCTTTCTCCCTCTATCTTTCCTTTTCTCTTTCTCGTCCTCTCTCTTCCTGTCTCTCCCTCTGCCTCTCTGTTCCACTTTATCTTCTTCTTCTTCTTCCTTTTCCTCTCTGCTCTCTCTCTTCCTCCTCTCCCTCTCTTCTCAAGCTCTTTTTTCCTCTTTTCTTCCTTTCTTATTATCCCATTTTTCTCTTGCCCCTTTTCTCTCTTTATATCTTTTTCTTTCCCACCTTTCTCTTTTTTTCACTCTTTTCTCTCTCTCTCTCTCTCTCTCTCTCTCTCTCTCTCTCTTTCCCTCTTTCTTTCTTTCTGTCTTTTCTGAGGCCAAGGAACGGCTATTCGAAGCTTCCAATCATCAGACAGATGAGGGTGGATGAGTCGTATCTCTTGCTTGGTCAGGGGACAGTGATACATCGATGTCTTAAATTTGGTCGTATGTGTGAATAGAGCACTCATATTGTTCAGGACTTGAAGAAACAGATTTCAGATTTATTGACAGTAGTAGTAGCAGAAAATAATGTCAAATAGGTAATAAAATGTTTTTAGAAATGAATAATTATGAAAATGCACTGGGGCATAAGTAGGCAAAATGGCCTAATAAAAGGGCCCTACTCTCGTGGTTCTCTTTCTTTCCATTCGTCTTCCTCTTCTCCTCTCCCCCTTCTCTCTCTTCTCTTTTCTTTGTGAGAGGCGAGAAGAGAAGCGTTGCTCATTACTTTGTTTCGGCAGAATTAATTGACCAATCGTCTACAATTTCAGTAAATATTACTCACCAGCGTTTTCCCATGTTGAAATTAATATTTTCCTCTCCCTGCAACTTATTTTCATCACAGGGGCACCGACGCCTAGTCATGATCAAAGCTCAAAAGATTATTTAAATCCAATCCTTGTTTTGTCCAATGTTGAAAGTTCGAAAACGCAGGCGAGAAACATAACTCTTTTTCTGTGCATGCAATGAAGAAAAATATTTTACTTGTTAATTTATTAGGTCAATGACTAACGTCAAAGTTACAATTTCGATCTGTCCACCAACACCACGATAAGTGATTTGGTTTACTATTTCATACTCTTGATGTAGAAAGCATTCGTTATAAACTATTTACGTCTACTATTATCCTATATAGTTGACGATACAAGTAATCATTTTAAATTTGCAGACTACCCGCATTTTCTGAATCACAAATGCTAACCAAAATCTAACTACACCGAAGAACTAAATCTGATTCTAAATGTTTTAAATTAATTAATTTCAACTCTAACAAACTCTGTCAACAAATGTGAAATGGTGATTTGTTTTAAAGTCTGCGACGAATTGCGCACTGTTCACAAGGACTGAAACATCTAAGAAGTATTTTACTTTTACTCTAAATATTACAGTTTAAATTTAATCAATTTAATGTTATCTACTTCCAGGATCAGTTCCATTAAAACAGTGTTGAAGTCCTTTTCTGTCTCTAATCTCCTATTATCGAAAGGAAGCTGCTAAATTCCCGAGTAAAACTCTGAACTCTTAGCTTGCCAACACCCATTCATGTCGTTTTACTTTCAACCTCTTCCCCAGTCTGCGCCCCCCTGCCGTGCAACATTACAAGTACCAACCTACGTTTGCACGCAGCGATGGCGATGGCCATTGGCAACGTCGCCAAGGAAAGGCGTGGCCCTCGGCCAACGTAACCTGAGGAAAAGGGGAGAAGAGGAATTGGAATTGGATGGGGAAGGGAGAAGGGAATAGAAATTAATGCGAATGAATGAGATTGAGCTTCACATGGAAAAGATGGAGAAGGCTGAGCAGATGAAGAAGCAGTGAGTTAGAAGTAGAGGAAACGAACCGAGTAGGGTTGCCAAATCTGTTCTAAGAAAATACTGAACCGGGGGGGGATGGGAATGAATGAGGACAGATAAGTTTTGAACAAGACATTTATAGATATCAATATAACTTAATCTGTGATAAGATTATATTGCTCTGTGAATAATGTTAGAGTAGTCAATAATTTATAATTAAACATATTAACTTGACAATTGGCGTGCTTTGCTACAGTTATCTTTAAATCACATTCTTTGTATTTTACTTATTATTTAACTCAATTGGTAACTATTTTCGACAATTCTTTGCTTGATGGAGTAGCTTTTACAACATTATAAATCTTCTTGAATAACTTCCATACACTTACCAGAGAATGTTAAAAAAAATGTACAGTTCGCTTCGACTGACTCAACCTCCATTCTTACGGTGCGAGCATTGGAGACTGTATCTGATGCACGATATTAAAACTATTTTAGTAGATTTGGGGCCGAAAACTAAGACAACTGCGCGGACCTGCGCGATCAGCTAGATTTCCCCAACAGGACAAAGTCAGCTCTAATCGAGTTTAAAAGCTCTTTTACATGTTCACTATTCTATTTTTCTAATTAGTGAATCAATGATTGGAGTAGTGAACAGTTCACTCAAATAGTGAACGTCTGGCAACCCTAAAGGGAGAGAGGTATGGAATTAGGAATGGAAGGGAAACTAGAGGACGGGTAAGGAGTTTATTGATTATTATTCGTGTTGCGGGCACGCCAACTACACTATGGTCGTTTGTCCCATAAGTGCAGTGCATGTTTTTATCACGGAAAGTGGCCGAGTTTGTTTGTAGGACCGCTTCCAGTAAAGTTCCCGTCTCACTTGTCGAGTGCACACTTTTTGAGACAGGTATCTCCCACCAGCGGGACACCACTCCAGCCGGGACAAGCTGTAAGCTGCCGACCGCTCTCCCGGCATGAGTGGTAGTGTAGTGCAGGTTTAGGTACGTGGTAAGGGGTGAGGAATAGGACAAGGAAGACGAAGGAAAGATCGCGCGCGGTCCGCGGCCCGTTGTTAGGGAACTTCTCCGTTATCCATATGGCGTTGACCAGAGAAACCACGGAAAACTACCGACCAGAGCAGCCGGCCGCTAGAATTCTCCTCCAGACAGCGACTGAATTCGACCTAGCTATCTGGCTAGTGTCGAAAATCCTACCACTGTCGGGTCTTGAACCTTGGACATCCCGGTCAGAGGCACTGCAGTGACATCCTTTGATACCCTGAGCTACCTTGCCAGTCAGAGCGGTGGTGAAGGGGTGGCCGTGGAGGGGGAGGGGAGAGTCAGGGGGGGGTTGCGCCGTTTGCATCGCGACAGGAAGCGGCGCCAAGAACAACACTTCCGGAAAAGACGCAGCGCCACTTCCGCTCGCGAGAGACAGTGCTGCCACCCCACCCCCTCACGAGCAATGAAATCTTCTCCTCTTCCCAGTTCTCTTTCTTCCCGCGTTAAATGCAAAGCATCCGAGCACAACCTCATTGCAAAGGCCTCGAGAAAAAAAACAGCAAAGGACGTAAAAGAAAGCAAGTAAAAGTCGAATTGCATCTGCCAGGAGTGTGTTACCCGAAGGCATTTTGTGTAGATCCATACCGAAGATTGGCAGTGTAATCTCTTACTCAACGTACCTCCACCTTTATAAACAAATGACGTAATTCCCTTTTACCCGAACATCATTGAATATGTGTCGAATACATTGTCTCAATTTACATGTGCATGTTTTTATAAAAATATTATTTTTAAATAAAACATTATTTTTAAAAAAATAATGTTCTAAAATATAGTGTTGCCAGAACGTAATGAAATGAGTCCTTGTTAACGATAAAAACGGTATTTGGCAAATCGTCTACTTAAATATATGTACTTGGCTGTCCTCTTCTTACATATATGCCTACATGTATGTATCGTTAGCTTTTATATTAACATTCTGTTCTTATTTGCAAAATAAAACTAGAATTTTCATGGAAAATTCTTGTAATAAATATTTGTTTTGTTTATTCCTGAAGGTGTACTAAGTTCAAGCGCTCTTCCCATATCTTGGACTCCATTGCAATTTTCCTAATTTTTTCCGGAGCTGAATGGTTTCAATGATGGTTCCACTGCTCATTTAATTACAAGTTAACTTAGTGAACGAAGGAAGGTTATGTTAGAAAATTAGACGGCTTCTGGATTTTCCAGAATCCATTGAAAACGCTAGCTGTGCTATCAGGTGGTCTTAATCATTTCCCACTAGAAAGCGCTGCGAAAACCACCAAAATGTCACAAAAAAATTACTACTCTATGCTTAAATATATGCAAATTTAAGAAATTTATTTTCTTTAATTGCATTCATGCTTAAAGAAGAATATTATTAATTGTATTTGTTATTATATTTATACTAAATACCTATATTTGTAATGCATAAAAATATGTATAACAACTATTTATGTAAGAATTCGCATATATATACACATTGTTTAAGTTTTTTAAAGAAGTTTCACACTGCGTACGAGTTTTGAAACTGAAGAGGCATCTGGTCTCATCCATTGTAATGACTGAGAAAGAGATAATGGTAACTCTTTGTAAAACTTTTCAAACGAATTTTTTGTTTTCATTACTTGTTTATTGCAGTTATACTTTCCTTTTCATCAAATTCGTTACTTTCTTCTGCCAATATTTGGTTTTGATTCGTTGTGACAAATAAGCGCCAAATTTTAATTGAGGGATTTCATTCAATATTATTATACGCCTATAAGTGATTTAGGTTAGTTATACGAATTATTCGTATTTTAATAAGTTTACCTGCAATAATCATAGGGAACTATATTTGGGTTTTGTAATTTTGTTATGAACAATATATTTTTTAAACAATTAACATTTCAAATCTCAACGAAAAACACACAACAAAACCCCAAATAAATTTGCTCCCTGAAGGTCCACTCAGAACACCAAAAAGCTAGATTTTAAAGGTGAAACCCCTAATCTGGCAACACCGGTGCTACGAGCGAGCGACATCGCACAGCGCCCTGGCACCGACCAGCGCTGGCCTGACTGAGCGCTGGCCACCGCTCACACGAATTTTCCTATAGCGGCACGGCACTCTGCTCTCGACCGGTCTCCCGGCATGTAGCTGTAAGGGGGTAGGATAAGACAACAAAGGGAGGGGACGCGCGGTCTGTGGCCCGTTTGTTAGAGCACTGCTCCGGCACTCGCCCGGAGTTGATCAGAGAAACCACGGGAAACTGCCGATCAGAGCAGCTGGCTGCTAGAATTCTCCTCCAGGCAGCAGAGGAATTCAACCTGGCTATATATCTAGTGTCGAATATCTGCCACTGTCGGGTCTCGAACCCTAGGACCCATTCAGAGTAGGGACAGCTCTTACAGTTAGCTCTTACAGAGAGCTCTTACATTTAGTTCGATGTATGAGAGTATGAGAGACTGTATGTGACGTTGCAGAACCACTCGTTTTCATGTTGGTGCCACTGAGACGTCGAAGGCAGTACAGGCCTACGTGTGTGTATAGCAGTGCTAAAATAAACTGCATCACCAAAAGAAAGTGGTCATTATGTTTTTTCCTAATCCAATATGCTCTCAAAAATTGTTAATCATGTTCTGGCAGAAGAGATCGTATAGTACTCCATGATTGATATTTCAGAATAACAGAGGTATCAACGAGAATTAGTAGGCTAATTAAAATTTACTTTGCAGAAAATTCAGCCATATACATGTTTCGGGAATATTTTCCCATGGCGCCAAATAACGTAGAGTATACACAATATTAATGTGATCAGTCCAGGATGCCGCCATGTCGTGTTTCGTACGAGGTACGGAGACAAACATAATCACATATCGTAACATAACGTAATCATATATTTTATGTAGATAATATGACGTTTCTCATACCGTTAGCTTCATAACTCACTCGATTTTGCAAATTAGGTGGTGTATTTTCAAAATTCTATTGCAGATTCCAACCGTGAGCGGGGTGATGCGGTTTTTTTGAGCACTGCTGTACGTAGGTAGTCTCTCGAGGTGCGCTCATCTGTTTTGTCGAGGATCGATGGGCGATCGGCGGCGACGCGCGCGCGGAAGCAGCGGGGACGGGGCGGGGAGGCTGCGCGCGGGTGGTTCAGTGGCGGGGCGAGGCGGTGTGGGGGAAGTGCGGGGCGGGGCGAGGGGCGGGGGCGGTGCCAGGAGCGGGAGCGCGATACCGCGGGAGGGGGCGGTGCCGGGGACGCTGTCGGGGGGGATGACGGGGGTAGTGGCGGGGCCGGGGCTAGAGGCGGGGCCGAGGGCGTGGCCGGGGGCGGGGCCAGGAGCGAGGGCGGCGATGGGGGCGCAGACAGGGACGGCGCCGGGTGCACGGCCGGGGGGCGGAGTGGGGGGCGGGGCCGGAGGCGAGGCCGGGGGCGGGGCCTGGGGCGGGGCCGGGGCTGTTACCGTTGGCGAGGGTGGGGCCGGGAGCGGGTGGGAGCGATGCGGGGGTTGGAGAGGGGGGCTGTGTAGCGAGTAGCGAGGAGCGTGGGCTTGGGTTGACAGCCAGGTGGCCGAGGAAGGGGGTCGGAGGAGAGGGTGGGGCGGCAAAGTGGCTTCTCAGACGCCGTGGCACCGCGACAGCACATCGGCCGACATCGTGCCGTGCGCGCTCGCCCGACACCTCGGGGCCGAAGAGGCAGCTGACGCCGCGGTCGACGGCTGCTGGCGACGACGGACGATGTCGAGCACGCCGGGCGTTCCACAAGGACGAACACCGGTCCCACTTAAAAGTGCATGAAGCGAGTAAAAAGCGGAATCTCGATACACACGATCTACAGGAAAAAATATCGTCTTCAATATTATTTAGTAGTATACCTTCCCTTTGCGACTGTCACACACAACCAACCTTTATAAATAAACAAGAGAAAGTTAATTCTTCTAAGAAAGATAATTTCACGGAGACGGGACAAATTGCACTTTGACTTTAAAAATATGAAGGGTTTGTTTAAAACGCATCTAAATCTTCATGTAAAATGAAACCCGCAACGCACATCAGGAATTTTTTTAATCTCTGTCGTTAAATAACTCCTAAACAAAACGTTCTAGGGCCTCAAAAACTAAAATTTCGAGCCCAAAGGCCTCAAAAAAATGTTCTTTACACTGTAATCTATAGGATGAGATCTTCTTGACCTTTCTGTTACAGTTTTGCTGGTTCCACACTTCTCAATTTTACCCCACCTGTTCAGAGCCTGTAGAATCTGCAACTCCAATATGTGAATTTACTAATTATTTGATATTCTATGCGAATGAATGACATGGGTGTACCTCTTTAATAATAAAGTTAAATAAGAAATGGTTGAATTAACAAAGGTGTATTATACAGGGTGTCCGGGGAGGAAACGTCGAAACTTCAAAAATAAGCTCCTAAGACAATTCTAAGCATATTTTGTGTAATAAACTACGTGGATATTCCGAATGGTTGAGCCGCTATAAGCACTCAAAAGTTGGTATGAAAAAATGATTTCTAGGCAAAAATTTGCATTATTGAAGCATAGAAACACTCCAGAAACATGTAAATTGTTATTTACAAAAGAAAGTTTTGAGTGCTTATTGCGGCTAAACCATTCGGAATATCCACGTAGTTTATTAGACAAAATATTCTTAGAATTGTCTTAAGAGTTTATTTTCGGAGTTTCGACATTTCCTCTCCGGACTATTGTTGTAAATTACAAGAAAGAACAAGTCATGGAGGATAAAAGGGTCTTGAAGAAATATAGATTCTACAGGCGTAATATGAAAATGAAAAATAAGGAAGAGGGTGAGATAGAGCATGCGAGAGTACGAGTACGCTAGTATGTTAAAAAAAATCTAAATTATGTTTTATTTTTTTACTGATACGCTACTTCTCGTTACTGATTTCCATTCGGAGTTCGATATACACAGCATAACTTCCCTGGATCGAGAGAATCCTGGTTACGAGGGAAATATGAAAATAGTAGAATGATACATGTCCTCTCGGAGGGAATTATGGGAGGGAAATATACAGATCCATTTCGTAATGAGTTATAAGAGTATAATTAGTAATTAAGTGTAATTCGTAATTAGTTATTAATTGTTTTAATAATGAACGGCCTGCTATGAAGTATTATCTACGGCAGTTTGCCACATTTTGCTGGGTAAAGTCAAATTTAAACGAAAATTATTGTTAGATAATTATTGTTCGTATGATAGCGTTGTTTAATTTCCCTATGTTTTATTGTAATATTATTTACGACGGTACCTAACAGGTAAATAACCATTCAGGAGTTATAATTAGCTACATAATGAAACGCTTGCTCATATGGATTCATAATAAAAACTTTTTTTTAATTAGGAGTAAAAGAAAAAAATTAATATAATTTTTAATCATAACTGCGAACGTTTGTTACAATTATTAACTGTTAACGGTTTGACAATTTAGATTCAAACGATTTGAAACAGAATTTCGAACTTTTTATTATAAAAGTTAAACGTAACATTTCGGAATGTTTGACGCTTACGCAAATCCACAAACGGAATGGAAGTTGTTATTCTCTAAACATTTTGAGTGTCTAACTTACGCATCACACCTCACATCATAATTAGACCTCGGATTTTAGGGCAAATGCCTATTTAGATCCTTTATGATATTGAGGAAAATAATTATAGGTCTTTACGAATCAAGAGAAAATTGATTTATTGAAAGTGTCTAATAGTGCCTAAAATGCTCTAAAAAGGGCGGTTGATGCCTATTTTAATTTGTTTTTGCCTACGACAAGTTATTTTCAACGATGATCATATTTTAAATGCTCAATTTTGAAATTCGTTTTACGGACACGCAAATACTTTTCAGAAATGCAAATATTGTGTGATCGAATACACAATCTACAACGCACCGAAATCTCTCATTCAAAATACCGAACACAAAGAGTCCTACAAGTCAATGTAATTGAGATGTTTCACGGTCGTCTCCGATTTGCACGCACTTCTTTGGCAATTGCACCCATTCCTGGTTCAGCTGCATTGACAGGTTGAGGCTTATCGCCGCAGCGCGTCGTCTTCGAAGTGCAGGCGAGGAAAGCCAGGGCAGGCAGAAGCCTACTCTCGGACAGGATTACAAAATACGGTAGATTTTCTAATTCTAGATTACAAAATACGATCCAATGGTTAAATGGGTCATGTGGTACATGTTTTTTGGGGGGAACAAGTGAAGACGTTCCAGGAGTAGTAAACATGAGGAATGTGACTAAATTAGTTTGATCCTAAAAATCTCAGTGAAAATTTAATTTTAAGCCTTCAAAATGATTTCAATAGATACGACAGACACATGTAGAAAATTTGGAGAAAATATTGATTATATATTATACTGCTAATTATGAAAGTGAATAAAATATGCTTGTCTCATTGTATATATTATTTTTCCTGCATAATAAATAATGCCTAATTTATTCCTCAGTCAGTTCTACATGCCAAATATATATTTTTTCATTACTATATTTTTGCCTGGCTTAGTCATTTTGTAACATATTTTAAGTGCTAAAAACGTCGATTTTCATGCCCATGAAATTTCATGCATTTTCATGCAATGCTTGCGATCATGCGACTTCTACCGGCAAGACCGAGAAAGACGCGAAATGCCGTGACATATTCCATCGCGAAGATGGGATTTGAGTTGCCTTGAGGGGCAAAGTTAGAGAAATCGCCGTATAGCCATCACTAGACATCGGATGTTTAGGCACTAAAAAATCGTCTTTTAGGCGCCTAAAAAGGCATTGAAAATGTCAAGGAAAGGAGAAAAAAGGTACTGTCATAAATTACATTCACAAAAAAATTAAAAATTATTTGCAAAACTCCATACATATTTACAACTCTTCTACATTTTATTCTTAATAGTTTCCATTGCATACACATTACCAGTAACTTTTCAAGGATTGCAATTTCAAATTTGTGACGATTGGGAGACAAAATCAGTTTGAATACAGTAAAGGATTCCTGAACACCTACTAATGTGTCTGGCGTATATTTTAGAAATTAAAAATGAGTAACACTGAAATCTTCTCAGAATTTACATTTATTTCCACTCAAAAGGTGCCCTGGGTGTATTGTCAATCGACCATTTTTTCAGAACATGGCTAGTATTTATGAAATAGGGAAATGGAGAAAAATATGTTGGTAAACTTTCAGGAATTCTCTCGTATTTGAAAATACAAATATGAATTGAAGATTTCGTAATGAATGGTCAGATTGCCCATGGCCGAGTTTTTGATATCTTAGTAGTGTATATAAAAATAACACATAAAAGGAAAAAACTTGCAATAATTCCAAAGAAAAGACATTTATGCAAAAAAAGGCATTTATGCTAAAATAAGCATTATAAAAGTTCGTCATATGTCATTATTTGTCATGATTCGTGCACATATATTATCAGCCTTTAAATAAGTTCCCAAGAAAAAAATAGGCATTTCCCTAAACATCCGATGTCTAGCCATCACCTTTCCTTCTACCCGTCGTCTTCCCCGCCGCAGCCAGCGAAGCGGGGACGGATGACACCCCGCCTTCCGCGTCGCCGCCGCCGCCGCCACCGCGGCGCCTGCGTCGAGGGCGGCGCGGGGGCGGGGGTGGGGGTGTGGGCGGCGCCGGCGGGGCGGGGAGGGGCGGGCGCCGCGACGCGGTGGCGCCGCTGCCTCCGCCGCCACGACGCCCCGTCGCGCCGCTGCCAGTGCCCTGCGCCCTGCGCCCTAGCCAGAGCAAACGCCAGGGGTTGATCGCAAGCGTGCGGACGAGAGGTTTCTTGCGAGGGATCGGCAGGGCAGCTCGAGGAGGCTAAACAGAGAAACAATTTTTATTACAGTAGCCTGCGAGAGGAGATCAACAATTGGCATAAAAACACCAGAGATTAAACAGAGAAACAACTTTTATTTCATTATCTTCTGAGAGGAGATCGACAGACCAACATTTGACAAAAATAATAAGTTTTAAACAAAGAAAAACTATTATTACTTTAGCCTGCGAGAGGAGATCAACAATTGACATAAAAACACAAGAGATTAAACAGAAAAACAACTTTTATTTCATTATCTTCCTGGAGGAGATCGACAGACCAACATTTGACAAAAATAATAAGTTTTAAACAAAGAAAAACTATTATTACTTTAGCCTGCGAGAGGAGATCAACAATTGACATAAAAACACAAGAGATTAAACAGAAAAACAACTTTTATTTCATTATCTTCCTGGAGGAGATCGACAGACCAACATTTGACAAAAAGAGTAAGTATTAAACAGAAAAACAACTTTTATTTCATTATCTTCCGAGAGGAGATCGACAGACCAACATTTGACAAAAATAATAAGTATTAAAGAGAGAAATAACTTTTGTTACATGGCCTGCTAGGGGAGATCAACAATTCAACACTTCATATAAAAATACTCCATATTAAATAAAAATAAATACAATTTGTATTGCATCAGACTGCAAGAGGAGATAGAGGGGTCAACTTTTGACAAAAATAATCGAAATTAAACAGAGAAACCTCTTTTATTACATCATCATCCGAGAGCGGATCGACAGGTCAGCACTGGACAAAAAATATTCGTTTACATGGAGAAACAATGTTTTTTATTATTATTATCATGCGAAAAGAGATCGATAGATCGACACTTGACATAAAAACAATCGAGATTAAACAGAGAAACAACTTTTATTATTTTAGCCTGCCATTGCGCAAAAACGTACTAAGGAAACTTTGAAACGTTTGTATCTCAAATAGTGGTGAAAGAGACTTCATTCGAATATTAAAGGTATCGTGTAGTGTCATCTGATCATGTAATAATGCTTTGCAGGTACATTTTCGCCACATTCAATGTTACATTTATATTTTTAGCTGCCAAAAGGCTTAATATTCCCGCGTTATACAGCAGATCTCCCTTCTCATGTGCGTTTATTGTTCTGTTTCCGTATTCTACTACATCAATTAATTCTTTTGGCACGATTTGTCCGCTGTTTATGCTGTCCAAGTGTGACCTTTCAACATAAAATATAGGGGCAGCTTCCTTCGAAGCAGTGCCGTTTTTAGGTATTGCAGGCTGGTTCTGAATCCAGGACTTCAAATTCACAACATTGTAAAAATTTCCTGTGCTAATAAAAAAGTACTAAATAATGACAATTCGTTTTTATTGCTTCGATTATTCCTCCACGGTACACATATCGTGCTTCGAGAAACATGTTAAGGTTCGCTGCATCCTGGATCTCCTATGCTTGCCGTAGATTTTCTTTATTAAATAGAGAATGGATAATATGAGAATGGGGAGTCTGCTTTGGCGTAGTAAGTTTGACCGACCACTATAAAGAACCTGCAAAAATACTTTAAATTAAAGTAAAATCGCTATTCTTCAAGATGGTGGGAAAAAGTTGGCCTTTGCCCGCCTATTTTTTAATAAAATAAGTTAAAATTAGTACCGGCTTGTTTGAAGAAGCTCCATCTTTGCAATTTTGTGTAATGATATCAAATAATACTATCCCACGGACAACAGGCTCCTACAAAACTCTGTTATATTCAATTTTCCACAATGTTTTCACTGTTAAAAAGGGGATCATTTTCTACCCCTTTCCATGCCCTGGTATTTGGTATCATTTATTCTGAAAAACCTGTTTAAACATTATATAATGAAGGCTATGCTGAAGTTTTGATCGATTGTCAACAAATGTAATATTAACACAATTTGCAAATAGCTCCGCTCTTTCCGTGAGTGGTTTTATATTATTATTGTATTTTACGAGAGTCAAACACAATAATAACATAAAACCACTCACAAAATTGTGCCTGCTAAAATTTGATATATGTAAATAAATCGTAGTTTCTTTAGTTTGAAACGGTGACATCTTACAACGAATAAATGCAACATTAATCAAGAGTGCTAATGACTGAGATTTTGACAGGGACAGGTGGCTCAAGGCATCAACTGATGTCACTGCAGTGCCACTTTTCGGGACGTCCAAGTTTCGAGTCCCGTCGGTGGCAGGGTTTTCGACACTAGCTATATAGCAAGATCGAGAGCAGCCATTGTCTGAAGAATTCCAGTGGCCAACTGATCTGATCTAGTTTTCCGTGGTTTCTCCTAACAATACCAGGTGAATGCCGGAGCAGTACCCTACCAAACGGGCCACGGACCTTTCCTTCCCATTCCTTGTCCTATCCTTACCCCTTACTTACACACTTACATGCAGTACACTACCACACGTACCGGGAGACCGGTCAGGGTGCTTGTGTCTTGTCCCGGCTGGGGCTGTGCCTCGCTGGTGGTAGATACCTGGTGGAGGAAAACCCCACCAGCCGACGGTAGGTCGGCGCCAGATCTCGCCATCCAGCGGAGGAAGATCATTGCCAACGCCCCCAGCAAACATGTACTACACTTATGGGACTAATTACCTTAGCTGCTGGCGCGTCCGGAAACAGTAATCAATCAAATGAAAAATCGGAGAGATTGCGGATATGACGGACGTTTAGATGATGATAGACGTTTGTTTGGTTTGTAACGCATTGAAAGCTTTCACGGCCGGAGTCAATATTCTTGATGTCTTCCGGGCTGATGGGCCGTGGTCCAATTGGCTTTGAAATGCCGAACGTTTCGCCCACGCCTGCGGTGGGCATTCTCAGTGGCGAGGACTCGGGGTGGTCAGTCGCCAGCAAGCAGCTGTCCCTTACACTTCGCCCGAGTCCTCGCCACTGAGGATGCCCACCGCAGTCGTGGGCGAAACGTTTGGCATTTCAAAGCCAATTGGACCACGGCCCATCAGCCCGGAAGACGTGAATAACGTTTGTTTGGTTTGTTTAACACAACCAAGTTTGTAGCGCCCGCTGGGATCGATTTCGTAATTCGACTGCTCTAATCGATGGTTTCCATAACTCATGATCTCGTCAATGAGAATGCTGTCAAAACAACCCGTGCACTATTGACCGCTCGAGAAGTGGCTTTGCCATTCGGTTTCTTCCCAACCGTCTCTCCCAATCCCGAATTGGTCGTTGAGGGGGAAAACTTCCCCTACCTTCATTGACTTCAATACGCCTTCTTCAAAACTACCTTACACAGGCAGGAGATTGATTGATTAATTAGATTAGTGATACGGGCGTGTCAACTACTTAGGTCATTAGTCCCGTAAGTGTAGTGCATGAGTTTTCCTCGTGAGGTGGCGGTGGTCTTCCTCCCATGGATGGCGACATCTGTGGTCAACCTACCGTCGACTAGCGGCGTTTTCCCTCAACCAGGTATATCCCACCGGCGGGGTACCGCCCCAGCCGGGACAAGCTCTCAGCTCCCGACCGGTCTCCCAACATGTGTGGTAGTGTAGAGCATGTAAGTGTAAGTGTGTAAGTAAGTGGGGAGTGTAGGACAAGTAAGAGGAAAGAAAGATCGCGCGCGGCCCGTGGCCCTTTTGTTTAGGAACTGCCCCGGCATTCGCCTGGTGTTGATCGGAGAAAACACGGAAAACGACCTGTCGGAGTAGCCGGCCGCTAGAATTCTCTTCCCAAAAGCGATTGAATTCGACCTACTGCCTATCTGGCTAGTGTCAGAAATCTTACCACTGTCGGGACTCGAACCTAGGACCTCCCGATCAGAGGCAACGCACAGGGGATTGAATGTCTCGCTATTGCACTCGTGAAATTTCAGCCAATAGCAGGCAAGAGTCCGGAACACACATACCAATCGTACAAGAGTTATCCGTGCAAAATTATCAGATTTTGTTTACCGTCTGCACAGAAATGTTATTGACATTTTCAGTTTTCGTAATTATTTTCTTTCTCCTCGTTCCTCTCCTCTTTTTGATCTTTTCTTCGAGTTCTTCTCCATTTCCTTCATCACCTTGAGCTCCGTTTTCTTCTACCCCTTTTCTTCGCCTCATCTTTCTCCGCCTAATTTTTCTCCTCTTCCTTCTCCTTCTCCCTTTTCTCCTTTCCTTTTTCCTCCTCCTTCTTGTGTTTATGCGCGTTTCCTCTTTATCTTTTTATTCTCCTTTTATTCTCCAAATTTCATTGATGAAAATCACTCTTTCTTTGTAAATTCTCAAATAAATTCCAAAGCACTCGTAGTATTACGTACGATAATAACATTAGAGTTTGTTTTCCATTTCTCGAAAAAAATCGCTCCAGGAGACAAATTCCTTTCGTCGCTAAGCCCCCAGAGTGTAAGAAAAAAAGGCCAGGGTCCCCGAAAAAGGTGAAATCGGCTCTTCTCCTAAGCCAACATGCCAGCCAGCGCACATTGGGGCAAGATTCCGCAAAGCTGGCCAAAATATGAAAACGTTATTCAAATTTAATGAAACTTTGTATACAATGGCTTTTGGGTGCGCTGATTAACCCGGGAGTGCCCGCAATGGGTAGATTCACGCCAGTGCCCGCAATGTATCTCTCAGATGTAGCTGCACCTTTTTGTGAATGCGAATGATCTGAAGGTCCATTTACTGAAATACGTATTTTATTCAGTTTGTACATGTACCCCAATGCAATTGTTAATGAATCTTACACTGCAGAATTCTCGTCTGAACACTTACGGAGAGATATGCCATGATATGTACCTCTCAGGACAGGAGCTCGAGATACACTGGCGCCGTTGCACCCAACGTGTGAGACAGATATCGCGCAGCGCCGCGATCACGTTTCAACATCCTCAAGGGAAATGATTCAACGAAAGGATAAAAATAAAAGGCCAGGGATCTCAGAAAAGTACAATGAAGAAATACATGAAATATCAGACGACTAATGCATCGCGATAATTCAGAAACATAAAATTACCATGGCTTGGATCTCACAGATCTATTGCGAGCATTCCCGGGTTAAGATTCCAATGTCAAAATTGCAAAAACAAACAAAATGGCGGATCCAATAACGCGGATTAAAGATTTAAAAATTTCTAAAAATACTTTTGTTATTACAATTATTAGTCTGAGCGAAATGCAGAATGGCAGCTGATAGCAGTTTATTTTTGACATTTCAATAGTTGAAGAGTGGAGAATGAAGTTTTTTACGAATTTCGGTATGGAACTCTGTAGAACTGTTTTCCACTTTAAAAAAATGATTGTATAATTTTGCTTGAACGTTAATTATTAAGTAATTTTGACATTTTTTCAGTACTTGTAATATATGTAAACATAGTACTAATTTCACGATTTTCGTCCATTTTCAGTGATGAAAATTGCTCAGAACCGAAAACGTGTACACACATTCAAAGTAACGGCTGATTTACGATCTTCGTGTCTTGTAACAGCTGCTCGCTCAACGGCCACATTTCCATTGATGCAGAACATTCATTGTAACGCCTCGGACCTTTCTTATACTATGATTTTCGTAACTTTGCCCCTGACAGAAATCAGTTGTTCCGCTGCCATCCAATCGGGAGCTTATATTTCGCTACAGTGACGTCACTATGGTGACGTTCAAGCTCCCGATTGGATGAAACCGTCAACAGCTAATTTCTGTCGGGGGCACAGTTACAAAAATCGCAGTATAACCGTGGAACTAGACACTCGGGGAACCAGTCTATCATATAGCTTAGTTAAAATTTCCTAAATAAAACCTTGTTTCTTTCGACTTTTGCCCAGCTTTTCGGGATCTTGGCTCCAACGTGCAGCATCTCCGCGATGTGGTGAGGTTGTTGGCGTCGAGCAGCAATTTTGCCTTGTCAACTCTCCGCCCCCCCCCCTCGACCCTCTCTTGTCTCGGCGCCTGCCTGTCGCGCCTCCAGTTCGTAGCAGCCGCGCGCTCTCGTGTGTGTGTGTGTGTGTGTGTGTGTGTGTGTGTGTGCGTGCGTGCGTGCGTGTGTGTGCGTGCGTGCGCGCATGCTCTCTTTCTCCTCCGTGCCTCTCTAGAGCGCAGAGCGAAACTTCCTGCTTAGTATTCTTGTTTTCGTAGATGATGTTGGGTTATTGTAACTTTTTTTATTACTTTGTTTCTTCTATTGAAGATTATATTAAAATATGTCAAATGTTGTGAGAATTCTGTTATCCATAAACCTTCTCTCTGACTCTCAGCGTGGCGGAATGAGTTTGTCTCGTATACGTATGTATATACACGGAGTAATGTACGTACTTTAGCCACAAATGGGGGTTTCAACGGAAATGCACGTTTCGGGGTCTCCTGATACCTCAAAAAGTGTTGTTGTTTTTAAAAACATCCGCCTGACTGCCTCAGACAACACTAGATTTTTGTGTCCTAGTAGTAGTATTGTCTGTTTTTCAATCCATACGTGTTTCAACTTTAGTCAGTTGCCACTAACATGCCTTTGTTTGTTAAGTTACTTCTGTTTCTTACCTCATTTCTTTCTATTCATGATTTTAATTGTTATCATAAAAACATCAAATATTGTTTTAAACAGAAATCTCAGTGATTAACAGAATGCAAGGATTTTTTGAGTGAGCCCAAAGTGATTGCTTTGAATATTTCTTTTTGGAAACTATTTTTAATAACCCGAATTACCACGGTGTCAAATAATATCGTATCAGAGTACTTTATAAAATCTATCTTTGCCGTAACTGTCACCATATATATTTTTCTGTACTCCACATGCATGTGTTCGTGCAAGATCATTCCTTTTGCACCTGAAATTGTTCCGTTGTCTTTCTCCTCGCGCCACCTTCCTTTGTCTCCGTCTTGCCACCCTCCTCTCTGTCTCGCGCTCCATCCACTCCTCTTTCTACACCCTCCCTCCACTCCTCCTTCTACACCCTCCCTCCACCCCCCTCACCCGCCACCCTCGCCCCGCCCTCGCGCTGCCCTCGCGTCTTGATCCCAAGACAGTTTCCCCGGCTGCAGCGCCCAGAAGCGATCGTGACATCAACTGGCGGGCGCAGTTTTTCCAAACTCCCCGGAGTCTCTGCTTCCCTTCTTTTTGCCGCAACTTGTTGGCCTTTTTCTCCCGCAACTCCCGCCCTCCTGGCTCGCGCGCCCGGCGCCCGCAGCGAAGTCCCCCTCTCGAGACAGCGCCGCTCCCTCGCGCTCAGAGCTGCAGCGTCAAGACTTCCCCGCAATTAATTGACTCCGCATCACGTCAACTACTATCATCATTAATCCTATTAGTGTGGTGAATTTTTTCATCCCAAGAGGTAGTCGTAATCATTCCCCACTAGATTGCGCTGCGAAAGTCTCCAAAACAACAAAAAAAAACACCAAATTCAAATAATGATTATTTCAATTATTTATCATATTAATTCTGTATATATTTAAATATATTTAATTGTATTTAATTTGGTCCAATTATGATTAAAACAGATTTATTTTTAATAAATATAAACTTTAATGTAAATACATCCAGCAACAGTTTTATTTACCTCATCATCAGGCTAGAATACAAATTAATGAAAGTCACGCGCCAATCTCGAGAAACTATAACTTCCAAGTACGCAGTCCGATATCCGATCGCTACCAGATCCTGACAGGAAGTGTTGTAAAAATTCCAAAAATGTTTTATCACCGTTCTTCTTTTCAAAAGCCTCTTGTTTCTATTCTTGTCCCATAGTCCTTCTCGTGTTTATAATCCCTATGTATTGCTAATCCATCAATAAATGACTAATCTCTTCTTGTCAACAATGTTCCTTTTTCTTTATGCTATATTTCGTGATAATTTATTAATAAAACAATTTTCCCCATTCTCCAATTAAATATATAGCATGTTCTCATATTTACACTATTATTTCTCACGCCAAGTTACGTACTGGAGTGCACGAAAATTGAGGGCTTTTCCGATGCACTTCAATATTGGGTTAGAAAAATACAGAATGCCCATTTTCTTTAGGGTTCTGATGCGGTTTCTTTGAGCACTACTATAGTCCACATGAGTGCTAGTAAGGGAGAGGATAGGTAAGGAAGAGGGAGGAAAGATCGCGCTCGTTCTGTGGCCCCTTTGTTAGGGTACTGCTCCAGCATTCGCCTGGTGTTGATCAGCGAAACCACACCAACACCTTACCAGAGCAACGGCCATCTTGTTGTTTAGTCGTCGAATATTCATCACCAAGAACTCGAACCTTACGACCTCCCGGTCAGAGTCGCTGCAGAGATAATGGTAACTGAGGGTTGCCAGATGCTTTGCGAGCTCTTTCCCCAATACTATTACCAAAGTTTCCCAAATGTCCTCTCCAATGAAACAAAATTCCCCAACTTTGAAACGAAAAGTATTTTCCAAATTATGGACAAACGCCATGAGCTGTTCCTGGTGATTCAATTGGCTATCCCCTTAGATTCAAATAATTCATATCAACCAATCATCGTCCTTTGAGTGGTTCAAAACCCTACACTACCTTCGTTTTTCTCATGTTTATCCTTGTTGAGGCAGCGACTACAGCTTCAGATTAATGAGGCTGAGAGAGCTATGAATTGGGTTATGGCGAAACGAACATTCAGGAAAACGCTCGCTCGATCTCTGGAAAGATACAATGTATTCCTCTCATCAGAAGATATGAAGAAATAAGCAACCATTGAATAAATCGTTCACCTTTTTACCTGGTTCTCACGGAAAGACATCCTCCCTTTTGTTAATTTTTCTCCAACAAGTTTCGCTCGTTGCTTGAGCTCGCTTCCAGCGCAAAAGGTGGTTATTCTTTGGCAGGCAGTGGAGAAAGGCGACACCAGTACCAAATATGAGAGCTTAACTTGTTATCATGGAACGTTAATGCACACTCATTGCAACTTGTTCCCTGTGCGAACAACAAAACTGCTGAGAAGTTCCTGCTTCGCCGTTTGAATTTGGCGACAATGCTATCATCAGTTAAAACGGAAACCTCCAAATCGTTTTCTTTATGAATGCAGCGTTTTGCGGACCAAGTAGGAGCTGCCACCTGGTGGAGAGAGGCTGAGCTAACAAGTACCGTATATCCGCCAACCTATTGTAAGACACACAAGAGCAAGGAAGTGTCTCCGAGACTTTTTCGTAATCAGCACGCGGTTTTGGAGGGAATTTTTTAATCAGACGCAGTACGTTTAAAATCCAAATTCTGATATGGTAATTAAGGCCAAAGATGCTATTAAAAACCAATCTCCCGACCAATCTCCCGACACAGCGCCAAATTTGAATCATTTTTTGATGCCAATGTGCCAACAATCTTTCTCTATGCCTGTCGTTTATTTCTTTTTTTTTTATATAAAGTGAGAGAGAATGAACTCTGATGTTTCTTTATTATTCATAATAATTGAGAGAATAATATTTCTATCTGAACTGCGGATGAAAAATCCCCCAAAATTCCCAAATATTCCCCGTCCATTTATGCTTCCCATTTTTTCCCCACAGCGAAAAAAATCCCTCATTTAGGGGCAAAATTCCCCAATTTGGCAACCCTGTGGTAACTCAGCTTAGTTTTTTGGGCCTTGTTGTACCCCTATTCCCAGCCCACTTATGCCGCTTCCCCCATTTATTGAAAAAAGCTTCGTCATTCGTCGAAAACACCGGAGATAATTATAATGGCAAAGTGCGAATACACCAAAACATTGTTTCTCGTAATGAAATGAACGAAGTAAAAAAAAGCACTTACTAGCCAACGCCCACCCTTGGCAGGTTAGCCATTTGGTGACGCGCTGACCAGTATAGTCTCTGTGTATAAGACGTCCTCTGCCGAGTTTGTGTTGGCACTCAGGGCTGGGCACATCGGAAGGTGTGTTGCATCCGTTTGATCGCGCTTCATGTTGCAGTAAAAAAAATCATGTGCTACATTATGTATTACTTGTTAGAAAACTGTAAAATAGCATTGTTGGAGCTACCTTGTTTTATATGTTGGCAAATTTTATCGCTTACTGGCTTAGTGCTGGTCTGGAGAATGCAACACTTTAGAAATTTTGGCTAAAGGAACATCTAGAGTTCAGTAATTTTAAAACTTGCTAACATTTTGTTTAGGGTGTTTTATGTTGTGAAATTACATAGAATTTTGTTCCATTGTTGGAAAAGAGGATAGAATGGCTTAATCTCTAATATTTGTATCATGTACTCACTCTTTCGGTTTCAAATCAATGCAAAAGTACCATCAACAAAAGACGACGAACTTTTCGCAATTCTTCCTTCCTCATCCCAACACTTCACGAAAATTCTTCCGCCCAATTCGAATATTTTAATATTTCTCTCTGGGACAATTTAAACATCTAATATTTTTATCATATACTCACTGACTTCAAAAGGGTCAACTAATGGGATGTAGTTTACCATTATCAAGTTCTTTGATCGCGCTTCATATTACATTTCACTGCTTCTCTCGTTCGCCGCCAGCAGCACTGCGGTCGCGGCCTAACTCCCCTAGAGGTCTGAGGAATTACAGGCGTATTAGGACCCCTGGTGGCCGCATGGGGAACTTCTGAGGCTTTCATTCGACGGTTTACCAAGTTACCGAGGATTAGCCTCCGCTTAAAAGAAGACTAAATGTTCTTCTCTTGAACAAATGGGATTAAAGGAAATTAATTTATTGGATGCCTGTCGGAAAGTTCGAAATGTCCCGAGTCAGAAAGAGTCCCGAACAAGTGGATCGTTGTAGGATTTGTTCCATAAGCGTATTAATAAATGATCTAATCAAAATTGAAATTTAATAACTTTGAAATGTTGTTCTTATATGATTGATTACTTCAGTTTCGTGGTGGTAGCAGATATATTGTAGTAATCCATAATGGGAGATAAAGGATAATATTCCAGATCGTATTGTTGATTATTTATTTCAATCGAACATTATTCCTGCATTCCAGGAAGTCACATAAAGAGTTGATGTTTCTTATTGGGTTATATTAACTATGTCCACAATACAAGTCTCGTAGAGATCATTTCAAGATATAAATCATTAATTAGTTAAATACAACATTATAATTTTCAAGAAATTTGTAGATTTAAGGAAGTTGAAATTTTACATTGCATTCTTTGATACAGCATGAGACTGTTGTTGACTAATGTTAGTAATTGTTTTGTAATGTTCCTGGGGCTGCAAGTCCATTTTATTAACATGATATTATTAGGGATTTTGAGGAAGTAGCACGTTGGTGTATCGAAAGTCAAAGTAGCGTCGGAAATTTTCGTATTGTGATGTTTATATTAAAATGAAGCTGCATTGCAAATTTGACACAATAGTTTCATATTACTTTTTAAATCGAAGTTTAAAATACCTCACTTTATTGAAATATTATTTAATTTTCAATCAATAGTTAATTTATTCCGTATTCGTTTTTATTTGTACAACGAACGTATGACGGTATTTCTTTTGGTAAACACAAGGTTACCCTTTATAGAATGTTAATCAAATGTCTATGAACTACGAACAAAATAATCGAGCCATTTATGTTAGTCCTTAGTTCCAGTTGATGAATAAATTAAATATACATTTAAATATACTATTATTTAATTACATACATTTTAAAGAAATGTATTTTAAAGTAATAGTGAGTTTTACAATGATTTTAATAATTATTTTTCCATGACTCTGTAGAACTATGGTTAGGTCATCCCATTATTTTTTCCTTCCTATTCCTTGTCCTTACTTCACCCCTTCCTTACACACACACACACACACACACATTCACCACACTACTACATATGCTGGAGAGACTAGTCGGGAGCTTAGAACTTTTCCCGGCGGTGCCCCGCTGGCGAGAGATACCTGGTTGTGGAAAAAACCGCAAACTAGGTCGGCTCTGGATCTCGCCATCCATCTGGGGACAATCGTCGCCACCTCACGCGATAAAAACATGCACTATACTTACGGGAATATTGAACTCACCCACTGTCGTGCCCGGAATCTCTAACCAATAAATCAGTCAGTAGATTCGATTAGAATCATTACAATGAGAGATGCACAGATCCTGTATAGCTTTTTTGTTCGTGTGGTCAAAACTGTTACCTCCAACTTGACGAAACTGAATTGAATAATTTTATAGTTTTATTTTTCTATTAACGTGAACTGACTTTTTTGAAAAGGGTTGCTCCAAATTAAACCTGGCGTTCGCTTGCACATTCAACCCTTGTTCTTCCTGATCGTTCTGTGCAGTTTGAATAAGCCGCAGCCAGTGGTCTAGCTTTTGTCATAGTAACGGCTTTTGTTTCCCAGTGAACAAAACAGCATCGCGTGATACAGCCGTGAAATTGTTCCGTGTGAATCTCTAATGGGACGTAACGGCTAGTGCTTTTTGTTGGAAACATACGGAGACGATGTTTTTGCTGGAACGCATGTGATTACAATGCGAGAGTATTGACATATACTTCTATTGTGGCAATTCTATGTGCATAGTGCATTCCAAGTACATATTTCCCGCTAAATGGTACCAATACAAACGCTATTGCTTGTATTCGTACAGTGAGTGAGCAATGGACTCCAGGCGAAACAAATCATATGGTAATTTGTGCCGTAAGTATATTCCAAGTTATTATACGAGGACTTAGTGGCGATCTTTCCGCGCTGGAATATCGGGCGCTGATGTACACGTCGGCTTGTGTGTTTCCCCTTACAGAAGCTCTAAGCTTCAGACTTGCCATCCGATATGAGTGGAAGCGAGAGTCTGTGCATGTGTGTGTGTATGTGTGTGTGTGTGTGTGTGTGTGTGTGTGTGTGTGTGTGTGTGTTTGTAAGGGAAGAAGAGGTCCCAAAGACAAAAGGAGGAAGATTTGTACTGCGTCGGTATTCTCCAGGAATGTATTAGAGAAACCACGGAAATTGACCAAGGCAGCCGACCGCTAGAATTCTCCTCCAGAACCCCCCTCCCAATTTTATCCATCTACAGTAATACCTCGACATCCGCGAATTCACTATTTGCGAGTTCCGAACATTCGCGATTAGAGAAATGCTACCAGTTTTAACATTCGCGACTTCAACTTTCGCGAGTGCGTCTTTTAGTCGTAGAACTTTTTTTTTGAAAGCTTTCATCAGCGTCACCTGGAACCGAACTCGGAAGACACCGAAGTATCACGCAAAACTGTCAAAGTTGGAATGTCAGTTCACGTTAATAGAAAAATAAAACTATAAAATTATTCAATTCAGTTTCGTCAAGTTGGAGGTAACAGTTTTGGCCACGCGAACAAAAAAGCTATACAGGATCTGTGCATCTCTCATTGTAATGATTCCACTGAATAGGGAATTAATCGGCGAAGAAAATCCTAGAAAATAATGATGAACTAAAGGAAGCGAAACTGCGTCATGGAGCAATTTCAATGTCAAAACTGTTAAGGGCGTTCGAAAATTTCAACAAGCTCTGGGGGAAAGGGTATTTTAATATGATCTGAACATGGAAATGACTTCGAAATTTAAGACAGAAATAGAAGCTGCAACTCTTCCACATTTGGCTATTAGAATGCGGAAGGTGCTGGAAAAAATGCTATATCCAATCACTTACAACATTGAAATAAGTTTCAAATATTATTTTATTTCTTCTCCTTGTGATGTTAATTGTGAATTATGTTTGTAGTAGGGCTTACTCAGTTCTATTGCAATTGTTTGTCATTTTTACTTTCTTTTTTAAACAGTTTTTCGATATCCAGGAACCTAACCCACCTTTCTTCATTAAAAGTTAGACTCAACATTCGCGGATTTGACATTCGCGATGTTGTTTGGGAACCTAACTCTCGCGAATGTTGAGGGATTACTGTATACGGCGTCTCCTGACTCAGGAGGTAGGGCGTTGGCAATGACGAAAAGTGTTAACCCCCACACTGCTCTTTTCGCACACTTATTTAGAGTAAAATTCAATTATATAAAAAAAAGCCTGATTTATTTTAAATTATAATATTGGAAGAATGAGATGAAGATAGTAGCAAAATAACAACAATGAGGTGTGTTATTTGCAAACTTTGAAATAATACAATTTATATTATTTAAAAATACATGGTCATCATTTTTTCCATCGTTCGGTTGTCGTTTAAAAATTATATTCTGAAATGTTATTATGTTAGGACATGATCGCCCAATATCAATTATTCGTTTCTTTTCTTCCTATGAAAATGAAAAAACAATTATTTGAAAACGTTTGTACTATTTGTTCACTGTCAGTATCCAAATAACACAAATTCCATGAGTGCGACAATCGCTAAAGGCTACAACGCGCAACGGAGAATATCTCAAACATGGACGCTCGCTCTCTGTGGTCCGATTAAAACAAGTTGGTGATTGACAGTTGCGAACGGAAAGGAGCGACGTTGACAGGTTGCTTACCGCTGATCACGTATTCCCGGGACACGAAAACAAGTATTGGAAAAAAACTTATTAAAGTATCCAAATCATATATGAATTGGTTAAAATCATTTGGTTAAAATCATTTATGATTTGATGAAAGTATCTAAATCATATATAAGCTTCAGAAACACAACAGTCAATCACCAACTTATTATAATCGGGCCATAGCAGGAGACCGTTGAATCGAGATCCAACGCCTTCGCCCGCTCCGTCCTTGAGTGGGGGGAGGACGCGCGCATGCGCAGGGGCCACCCGATGCGTCCTGAAGGCGTCGGGGACACTCGCCAACGGTCTGAGCTGCGCTTCCACACCGCCTGCGTTGCATGAACGCCCTGATGCTGATCTATGACGCCGATCGCACGGAAGACCGAGTAAATGAAAAAATCTAAATAAACTCAAAGGAAAAAAATTGGAGCCATTTTCTTTTAACATTGAAAATCTCCGACAGGTTTCATGTACAGTACCCACAAATATTAAAATATCGGTTTCAAATTCCAGAGGCCTTGAGAAAAGTAAAAACGATCGGGGAATATCAATTTTGAAGAAAATCGGCAGAACGGTTTAGGCGCTAGCGTTGACCACAGACGGACAGAGGGATGGACGGACAGACGGACAGACGGAGGTTTTGCCGTCAATCGATTTTGCAGTATCAAGAAGCAACAAAACATGGATTTTGACTACTCCACGAGGTAGAGAATTTTTTTCCTTAAATTTAGCAACAGGTTTTATCCACTTCTTCCTCACCAGACTCCAGCTGTAAGAACTTTTCTGGCGAAAATTAGCCGTTTTCCGGCGCACGATTACATAACTTTCTCTTCTTACGTAGTATTCGTAAGGCGAGAAACTTAAAAAAAATTTCTTTTATCCTTGGGCGTTGACACATGACTTGTACACCCAAAGAAAACGCCACTGCTATATTGAAAATTCGCCACCATCTAGTGTAGAACCTTAGGACCTCTCTGTTAGCTATTCTGCAGAGGCAATTGTGTTGCCATTGAGTAGACGCTGCCCGTTTGCGTTGAATCTGATTCAGGTCTCTTGTTTGTGTCTTGCAGTAAAAGAACGTGCATTGCAGTAAAAGAACGTGCAAAACATTGGTTTTCACATATCTTGAGATGGAGAGAAAATGACTCAGAAGCCAATGTGCTCATTTCTTTACCACTGGCAATGTTATCCTTTCGAATAGTAAGGCAATAGGCTGCTTACCCTATTGTATTGTTACGCATAATTTAATAGGAGAGTTTAAACGAAATATTTCCAGGTCTCTTGTTTGTGTCTTGCTGTAAAAGAACATTCCATTTGTTTTCACATATCTCAACGTGGACAGAATCTGAATCAGAAGCCAATGTGCTCATTCCTTTACCACTGACAATGTTATCCCTTCAGTAGTCAGACAATTATACTATTTACTCTATTGTATCATTATGAAAAGATTTAATAGGAGAGTGCAACCAAAATACACGTTAATAGGTCCCGAGCTCGAATCCCGGAGGAATAAAATATTTGCTCTTCATGACATTTCATTTTCAGTATTTCGAGCTTGATTATCCTATAACACAATTCTTGGACTTAAGTTTCGCTGGAATAGCAATTTTTATGGTGGTCTTCACCGAAGGCACAGGATTCAAGCCTATTGATCCATGTCCGGACGATCAGTTGAACTTCCAAAATCGTTTTTGAATTGTCTACCTTGTGTTTTCAAGGGCAAACCTCGCACTCAGAAGTTTCCATTTCTTCAGATCCTTTGTTGCCCTATTATTTCATTCTCCTCAAAAAAGAATACTTTCAATTCATTACATGACAAATACAGGAAGTCCATTTCATTTGATAAAGGTTTTCGATAACTAAACGCTCTTTCATATTCCATACCGTTAAAAATACCCCTTGACTTTTGATAAATGTCATTAAATCAGTTTCTGGAAATGTTATTTATTTTTAAAATCCGTTTCGATGCATGACGTTAAATATATCTTCTTTGTTGTTTTTTATCCTATCTAGGCAGGGATTGTATTATAATGCGAGTAGTGTAAAATTGTAGAACCAATTATGATAACAAGCTGATGTATTTACGTACAGTTTAATAAAAGTTGCGTTGCGCCACAAAATATGTAGTTTATTAATTACAAACAAACATATTTATCCTCTGTTTGCTAAAACGCGTACATTTGTTTTTATTCATAATATTTCATTTTACAACGCTGTAATTACATTCCCTAAGCTCACAGGCTGCTTTTTTCCATTGTCAGACCATGTTATGAGTAATAATATTTTCGCCAACATTTTAATATAACAAACGCAATTTTGAAACTCGACAATTACCTTTTTCTAAAACACGTTAAAATCAACTGCATAAAATGGACATTTAACCATGTAATACTATTCGTTAGGGGTCTCTAAAGGACGAGGAAACTTTAAAGAATCGCTTGTTTTGGTGTCTCTTTTAAATACTTTGCTTTAAAAAACAACTCAATGAAAATGAAGGAATAAAACGCAAGAAGGAAATGAACGTTGAGCGTAATTGACTCCACTGAAATATTTAAATGGTGTGGCTATTTAAAGTAGTGGGAATCGAGAACAATATGTCCAAAAACCTTACCAGTGGCAGTGGAAGTCAGCTTCAGAAAGAAGAAGGGAGCTCCCATTCTTAGCATTATGTTCCGAAGGAAAACTGAAGAGAACTGAAAATAATTTTAGCAACTAACAGAGAGGAAGATTTGTTGCTGCACACTAGTGTAAGATATTTACTGCTGCGGGTGTCAATAACTCCCTTTTCAATTGGGAATTTTCTTTTAGTTTCCTTGATCCAAAGAACGAATGTTCTAATGATGTGTTGTGTAGCTTCTGAGCAATAAATCAAAATGCAAAATGCTGTGGCAAAAACTCAAGATGTTCAAGATGTATCTACAATCATTACCAAAAAAACATATATATATATATATATATATATATATATATATATATACATATATATATGATTTGGGATATATATATATATATATATATATATATATATATATATCCCAAATCAATCCCTCTGATTATCGTGAACTATTGATTCAACTTACCTGAACCCAGATTTACAAAATGCGATGTTAAAACGCATTGCATCTAAAGATTACGTGAGGAAAGAATTCTTCTTCTAGATTTTATAGATGCTCTGCCCTCACAGTGCCATGTAGACGTTCCATCACGATGTTGTGTTCCATTTGTTCTCCTGTCAACACCGTCGTTTGTTTCTTGTCGACAGAAATTTATTTCTTTTGTGCAGATAAAACTAATTTATCATCTTTTACGACTGTCTTGCATCGGTTTCATTTATTCAATACTGTATATCCTTCAATTTTCCTGTGTATGTAGACTTCGCAAGCAATCAACCGAAACTGAAACCGCTACAGTTAAAAATCGTGAGACCAAAAACGATGTTTTGTTTAAAATATTTTGCACGACCCGATTGAAAAAGATGTAAAATGATTACTGTAAAATGTATTTACTAAAGTATGAATCTCGTGGCATCGACCTTGACAACACCGCGCTTGGGGCTTCTGGACTGTCAACCAGCCATATGGCTGTTTACCAGAGAGAGAGCGAGAGAGAGTGAGAGAGAGCGAGAGAGAGTGAGAGAGAGAGCGAGAGTGAGAGAGAGCGAGAGCGAGAGTGAGAGAGAGCGAGAGTGAGAGAGCGAGAGAGCGAGAGAGAGCGAGAGATAGTGAGAGTGAGAGAGCGAGAGAGTGAGAGCGAGAGAGAGTGAGGGAGAGCGAGAGAGTGTGAGAGAGAAAGAGAGAGGGGGAGGGAGGGAGAGAGAGCGAGAGAGAGTGAGAGCGAGCGAGAGAGAGTGAGAGAGCGAGAGAGAGCGAGAGAGAGTGAGAGCGCGAGAGTGAGAGAGAGAGCCTTTCACATGGATCCGACCAGAGCATGACCTGAAGGCCGGGGCGGGGCGAGGTGGAGTGGAGAGGGGTGGGGGGCAATTGCAACGCGTCGCGGTGGAAAAACAAAAGCGGTATGCGTGCAGAGTGCGAGAGGTTTGCGACGCCACATGTGAGTTGTTGACGTGCGGTACACGCCAACGCACTCCGGCTTTCGAAGCGCAGCCGCCCGCAGTTGAACAGCGAAAGAAAGCCGCACGCTCTCATCTCCATCAGTGGGTCCGGCTGTGATGGAGACAGCGTTGCCGAAAGTCTTTATTTTTAACAACTCGCAGTGAAAAAAAGCGGTGACGGTGTAGCGGTCAGGGGGTCGCATGATCGCAAGCACTGCTTGATACTGACGCGATCATGGGATATCGGGTGGCACGACTGAGAACGTCGCGAAATACCGTGACATATTCCGTCGTGAAGACGGGCCTTGGGGGGCAAAGTTAGAAAAATCTCAGTATATATTGCGAGCTTAAGGTTAATTGTGTTTATTTAAAGGACATTAGTGAGGCAGGTACTGTGTAATCTTTTGCAGTAAACATGGGCTGTGTGGAAAACGCGCATTTGGAAGATACGGGGTGGGCCGTTGTCCAGGGTCCAGGCGTGAAGTAAAGAAGAGCGACCCCGAGGCAAAGAAGGGGGCGGGGACTCGAGGGAGATTATGAGCGGGTCACCCCTCGATGTTCCTCTCACGTCACTCTAACATTACAAGGGATTTCGAGTAATGTAAACGTGTAAACCTCAATTTGGTTTCAGCAAACCAGTAGCACATAGGAAAGGGCAACTACAAATAATATTCAGGAAATCATTCAGTACAGCATTAAAAGCATCAGCTTCTCGGTTTTAGCATGAAAGCGCCGTTATAATAAAAGAGTTTATATATTTTATTTGGTAGAGGAAACGGCTGCACTGGCAATCGCGATTATATTCCGTGCTTAAGGTTAATCGTGTTTATTTAAACGACATTAGTGAGACGGGCACCGTGTAATCTTTTTGCAGCAAACATGGGTTTTGTGGAAAATGCGCATTTGGTGGATAGGGGGTGTGGCGGGGTCCAGGGCCAGACGTAAACAGAAGAAGATCCCCGAGGAAAGGTAGGGGTCGGGGTCCCTCTGACGCGATATTTAGCTGAATTTGGTTTGATTAGGACAGAGCAACCATAAATCATATTCAAGAAATCCTTCAATACAGCACAAAAAGTATCTACCTCTCTGTTTTATCATGAAAGCGCCGTTATAATAAAAGAGTTTATATATTTTATTTGGTAGAGGAAACGGCTGCACTGGCAATCGCGATTATATTCCGTGCTTAAGGTTAATCGTGTTTATTTAAACGACATTAGTGAGACGGGCACCGTGTAATCTTTTGCAGCAAACATGGGCTGTGTGGAAAACGCGCATTTGGTGGATAGGGGGTGTGGCGGGGTCCAGGGCAGGGGCGTGAAGAGAAGAAGGGGCGTGGGCGAGGGGGGCGGGGCCGGGGGCGGGGGGATTATGAGCGGAGCGCGCGTCGATGTGAGGGCGGACGCAGCTCCATAATGCATTTAGGCGGCGCTTGACCCCCCGCCCCCACCTCCGCCCCCGCCGCCTGGTGCCCTCGCTCGGCTCTTCTCCGTCGCATCAGCCCCGACCGCTCCGCTCCCACCCTCGTCTTCCCGGCTCGTATCCTCCCCGCCCGCCGCGCACACAGCGCCGCCGGCGGACCGGGCTCAGGGGTGGAACCAGCCGACCACTTCGGGCAAGGGAATCGTGGATTTGTGTTAAATAATAATCGTATTTGTTATTATATTGTGTATTATGTATGTGTTGTAGATATACTACATAATATTATCGTTTAAATAATTACATAATTCGAACATAAATATTACGTAAATTTTGCCAAATGCCAAGGTAAACAGAATCTCTAGGCCTTTTGGGGGGCTATGGGATCCATGGATCCGCCAGTGTATCAGTGCATCAACTGATGTCACAGCAGTACCTCTGACTGGGAGGTCCTAGGTTCGAATCCCGACGGCGGCAGGATTTTCGACGCTACCTTATCTGCTAGGTCGAGTTTAGTCTCTGGAGAAGAAATCTAGTGGCCGGCTGCTCTGATCGGTAGTTTTCCGTGGTTTCTCCGGTCAACACCAGGCGAATGCCGGAGCAGTACATAAACAAACGGGCCACGGACCGCGCGCGATCTTTCCTCCCTCTCCCTTGTTCTATTCTCATGCCTTACTTACACACACACACTAAAACACTAGCACACATGAAGGTTGACCGGTGGGGGGCTAAGTTTGACCCGGCTGGGGCAATGCCGTGCTAGTGGGAGATACCTGGTTGGGGAAATCCCCCAGCGGACGGTAGGTCGTCACCGGATCTCGCCAACGGGCGGTGGAAGATCGCCGCCACCTCCCGATAAAAGCATGCATTACACTTACGGGACGAATGAGCTCGCTAGTTGACGCGCTCGGAATCACTAACAATCTGTCGATCAAGCAAGCCACTGGCGGTCGGAAGAGCCCCCGCAGTGCCCACGCCTCCGTAGCAGCGACCGGGAGAGATGGCTCACTGCATCAACCTGATGTCACTGCAGTCCCTCTGACCGGGAGGTTCTAGGTTCCACTCCCGACGGCGGCAGGATTTTCGACACTAGCTGGTCAGCTAGGTCGAATTCAGAGGCTGTCTGGAGGAGAATTCTAGCGAGCGGCTGCTCTTTTCCGTGGTTTCTCCTATCAACACCAGGCGAATGCCGGAGCAGTACCGTAACAAACGGGCCACGGACTGCGCGCGATCTTTCCTTCCTCTTCCTATTCCCCATCCTCTCCTCTTACACACTCACACTAACGTGCGCTACACTACCACACATGTCGGGAGACCGGTCGGGAGATTACAACTTGTCCCAGCTGGGGTGGTGCCCCGCTGGTGGGAGATACCTGGTTAAGGGGAAAACACCGCTAGTCGACGGTAGGTCGGCGCTAGATCTCGCCATCCAGTGGGGAAAAATCATCGCCACCTCCCGAGAAACAACACGCACTGCACTTACGGGACTAATGACCAAAGTAGTTAACGCGTCCGGAAACGAATCAATGAATCAATCAACCGTAGCAGCGTCTCCCGCCACATCTTCCTGGTCACGTCATCAGCGCCACGCCCCCTCCCTCCGACTGTGGTAGCACCCCTTCCCGGCGCCCCGTCTCGTCCTCGTCCTTCAAGGCACTTTCTTCCCACTCCCCTTCTTCGTTACGTCCCTTTTGACTGCGTTCTTTTTCTTGCGAACTATCGGTCATGTCTTGTAGACACGTTCTTTCGTCGCCACGACCTACCTCCTTAACTCACATCTCTATTACGTGTCTTTTTTTTTTTGCACCCGCTTTTCCTTCACGTCCCTTTCCTTCAGAGCTCTTTCTGCCTCGTCCATTTCCGTCACGTACCTTTACGTTACGTCCCTTTCCGTCACGCCTCTTTCCGTCACGTCCCTTTCCGTCACGTCCCTTTCCGTCACGCCTCTTTCCGTCACGCCCCTTTCCGTCACGCCCCTTTCCGTCACGTCCCTTTCCGTCACGTCCCTTTCCGTCACGTCCCTTTCCGTCACGTCCCTTTCCGTCACGTCCCTTTCCGTCACGTCCCTTTCCGTCCCGCTCCTTTCCGTCACGTCCCTTTCCGTCACATCCCTTTCCGTCACGCCTCTTTCCGTCACGCCCCTTTCCGTCAGACCCTTTTCCGTCACGTCCCATTCCTTCACATCATTTTCCTTCGCCTCGCTTCAAATGAAATAATTTGTCTATCTCGCCCCTTCTCTTGTCGCGTATCTTCCTCACCATGTTTCTTCTCCGAAACCCACCTTCCCTGTTACGTCTCTTCTGCGTTACGACTCTATCCTGTTACCATCTTTCCTCGCCACTTCTCTTTCCCGACGAGCCCCTTTCCTCTCCAGGTCACGTGCCGCCATCTCACCTCACTTTCCAACCTTCCAAGACCTCCCTCCCTCACGCCATCCACAACCCCTTCGTCCGTAACCTCCTCTTCTTCTCCTTTTTCTTTCGCTTCCTTTCGCCGCGTTGTTCCTTCCATCTTCCGCGGGCGTCTTCCGTCCCAGCTCTCCCTTCCTTTTTCCTCGCGGGGCGCTAATGCGCCTGCACGCTTGCCAACTTGCCGGCCTCACGTATTCCCTGTGTGCGCGCGCGCCCGGGGCGCGCAGGCAGGCCGGCCAACATGCAATATTCATGGCGACCCCGCGGAGGCGGCGGCGGCGGCGGCGGCTCCCGCTCTGCTGGCGAGGCCCTGGCCACGCGGCCTCTGCTTTGAACGCGCCCGACCTCGCCCCCCCCTCCCGACCCACTACCCCCTCCCTCGGACCACGCCCCCACCCGCCACACGGTGGGGCGAGAGCCTAAAGAACTGGTGTAAACACGGTGTAAGAGATATAGGTGGGTTCACTCCCGGTCTAAAACTGAAGCTAATGTGAGGCTAGTTCTCACAGTTCTCGCTGTGTAAGCGCTGCGAACGACGTGGGCATTTTTGGGACAAGATGGCGATCCATTTAATAGCTTTGTAACCTCTGGTGGAAGCCACTAAATCGCGAGACGCCGTCGTGAATGCCCAACTCGATCGTGCGCACCGTACGGATAAGCGAGGAACTAGCCTCAAACTGGCTTCAAAAATTTTGTCCAAAAGGCGGCTAGTTGACACACCTATATATCTTACACCGTGGCGTAAAGTCGAAAACCTCGTCTATACTTCGGTTTTTCTTTCTTGGCACGCGAGTGTGTGTGTATAGGGAAGTAGATGGATAGGACAAGGACGAAAAAGTAAAGATCGCGCGTGGTCAGAGGCCCGTTCGCCAGAGCACTGCTTCGGCATTCGCCAGGTGTAGATCGGGAAAACCACGGAAAACTACCGATCAGAGCAGCCGGCCGCTAAAATTCTCCTCCAGACGGCGGCCGAATTGGATCTAGTTAACCAGCTGGACTCGATTCCTCGAACCTCCGAACCGAACTTAAATAAATAATTATATAATTCTAACTATAAAACTTTCTAATTGGTGTCGCCCCTAAAATGGTGACACTCGGGACGCACAGCTCTCCCCGACCCTTCAACTACGCTACTGAGAGTCCCTTATTTCTATACTCCGGTTTTTCTGTCTTGGCGCACGGGGGTGTGTAAATAAAAATGAAATATCTCACGGTATTTCGCGTCGTTCTCGGTTGTGCCGCTAGGAGTCGCATGATCGCCCGCACTGCTCGAAACAGTCGCGATCATGCGATGTTTAGCGGCATAACTGAGAACGTCGCGAAATACCGTGAGATATTCCATTTTCGTGACACCCCCCCACGCGCCAAGAAAGAAAAACCGAAGTATAGAAATAAGGGACTCTCAGTAGCGTAGTTGAAAGGTCGGGGAGAGCTGTGCGTCCCGAGTGTCACCATTTTAGGGGTGACACCAATTAGAAAATTGTATGGTTAGAATTATATAATTATTTATTTAATAATTATATTTCAGTTATGCTGAATTACATAGTTTTTTAATGTATTGTCAATAAATCTGTGGTCACGGGGTAAAAGTTCTTAAGTCAATTTTTGGCGAAATTGGGTTAAATACTGGAACTACAAGTTAGGAATCAGTATTTTATTTTAGTAAAACGACCGAATTCAATTGTTGCCTCTTTAACGACAAAAACACGTTTAGAAATATAGCTTGGCGTTGGGAAACATAGGCGACTTAATAGTCTAACCCTTGTTTTCTCCAAAGTAAGATTTTTGACTTACGAACTTTTACCCCGTAACCATAGAAATGTCATGTGCAAATATACTTTTATTTTTATTAAATAACTTTCAAACTATTCAGTCATAGATATTTTCATATTTAATTTATGGGCGGCTGATACCATTTATAGTTTTGCTCCGGGTGACACCAACTGAAGCAACGCCACTGTGGACTTGAAGCGTATAGAAATCGACTGCAATATCTCGTCCACTCTACACGGCAGTCTTGCGACCGCGAGGTTCGAGGGATCGAGTCCAGCTGGTTAACTAGGTCCCATTCAGCCGCCGTCTGCAGGAGAATTTTAGCGGCCGGCTGCTCTGATCGGTAGTTTTCCGTGGTTTTCCCGATCTACACCTGGCGAATGCCGAAGCAGTGCCCTAGCGAACGGGCCTCTGTCCTCGGAGGATCTTTACTGTTTCTTCCTTGTCGTATCCTTCTCCTTTCTTACACACACTCGCATGCACTACATTATTGCACTTGTCGGGAGGCCAATCGGGAGCTTAGGGCTTGTCCCCGCTGGGGTGGTGTCCCGTTGATGGGAGATACCTGGTTGGAGAAACCCCCGTTCAAATAACATGGATCAAACCAATATTTAACAGAGTAGGAACATGTCCATCGTTTTTCAGTATAATTTCAAACGTGATTTAAAACAGTCTTCAATCAAAGGAAAGACTATATGAAACAGTACCCCGCAAGGTAGTTCAATTTCACAACAAATGTCTGCAATGGAGGGAAATGAAAGTGTTAAGGTTTCCAACAGAGTTCCAGAATCCTCTACTGATAGAAGTACTAATAACTTATTTACATTCTTTGGTTTGCATTATGTAAGTATTCTAATGTTATTGATTGTAATTGCTAATAATCTTTTAATTAATGCGACCTATGAAATAAAAAAAATTATTAAAAATCACAAATATAAAAGAATAGACTGACCAACCCTCGTTTTACTTGATCCAATGCAACTCGCGGATATAAGATGGTGTTGTCCTCACCACACACTTTTATAAAGAGCTACTGCTATTCTCTCAGGAAGAGAATGCCAAATATGAAGTGTTAAGGGTTACGACCTGCTTACCACAGAGCTCATGAGTCCAGTATTGCCAGATGTGTTGAGAGCTCCTTCCCCACCTCTACTACGGAATTTCCCCAAATAGCCTCTCCAATTAAACAAAATTCCAAATAAAACAAAATTTAAAACTAAAAATATTCTCCAATGGACCAACCACATAAGCTGTCCCTGACGATTCCATTGGTTATCCCCTTAAATTCAAGTATTTCAAATTAATCAATTATTAACCAATCATCGTTCTCTAAACTGCTCGAAGCCGTATACTGTCTTCATTTTTTTCATGTTTTTCTTTCTCTTTTCCATTTGTTTCCCCCATTCTTTCCCCATAACGAAAATAATCTCCATTTTGGGGACAAGAATCCCCAATCTGGCAACCCTGCCCGAGTCCACAGCCGTCAGGTTGGGTCGACATGGCAGTCTCTGTTATTAAGAGGCTGAAGTGTAGAGTAAATACATGCATACACTTATTGCGAACATTTATAAATTTACTCTTTTTAAAAACAACAATTAAGGCTTGTGAGGTAAATTTCGCGCGGGATATTTGTGCTCACGGCTGACGTCACAGAGGGGCGAGACGGCTACAGCGAATGCCGTCTCAAAAACATCGACTTCCTAGCTTTTCGACACGCAGATCATAGACTTTCGCACGGAGAGTCTCTTTACACGGCTGACATCACAGGAGGAAGACGGCTTCAATGAATGCCGTCTCAAAAATATCGACTTCCTTTATTTTCCAAAGGGGGCTCGGCACAAAAATACTTTTATATTCGTGCAAGAAAGCACACAATTAAACAAATTACCAACTCAGCCCAAACAAATTTCTGCCGATTACAATCCCTGGCGCGCATTAGACTTCGATATTTTCTGAACGCGAATGTATGCTCTCTACTGCGCATGCGCAGTCTTCTTTCTCATGTACTCGCTCGCACTTTAACTGTCGTGAGGTGCACATATCTCGCGCGAAGTTTGCACGTGTTATTTAATGCCTTATTGTACGTGGCAAGACTCGGGCCATGAGGTCAGCTCTTTCGTCTGACCATGCAAATTTCACTACGCTCCTTTCACCAACTAGCGGAGCTATTATCTTGGGCAACGAAACAGGCGATTTCAATTTAGCTCAGAGGTGTCATGTAGGCTTGAGGATCTTTTACATGCAAGTAAATCTACTAACATGGGACAGCCGGCTTTACTTCCCCTCCGACGGAAGGCGTACGAAGGATTTTTTCGCCCACGGATTCGATCGGGTTTGAACCCGCGAAGTTGGGTATGACAGTCCGACACGCTAACCGTTACACCATCGAATCCGCTGCATGAGGGAAGAAAGATTGATTGCTAGGTATTCCGGGCGCGTCAATTAGTTAAGTCATTAGTCCCGTAAGTGTGCTGCATGTTTTTTTCATCGGGAGGTGGCGGTGATCTTCCCCCGCTGGATGGCTAGACCGGGGCCGACCCACCTTCAACCAGCGGGGTTTTCCCCAACCAGGAGGTATTTCCCACCAGCAGGGCACTATCCCAGCTAGGACAAGCTCTAAGCCCCCGACCGGTTTCCCGGCGTGTGTGGTAGTGATGTTAGTGTAAGTGTGTATGTGTAAGGGGTGAGGATAGGACAAGGAAGAGGAAGGAAAAATCGCGCGCGGTCCGTGGTTCGTTTGTTAGGGTACTGCCCCGGCATTCGCCTGGTGTTGATCGGAGAAACCACGGAATACTACCGATCAGAGCAGCCGACCGCTAGAATTCTCCTCCAGACAGCGACTGAATCCCACCTAGCTAAAAGCTAGAGTCTAAACTCTTGCCACCGTCTGGCTACAACCCCAGGATCTGCGATCAGAGGCAGGGCAGTGACATCAGTTGATGCACTGGGCCACCTCTCCCGGTTTTCGACCTTTCGTTTCGTATTGTTTTTGCCCACTGTTCTCCGCCCCCCCTTCCCACGTCTCCTTCATCTCAGCTCGGATCCGGCCCGGCTGCTTCAAGAAACCGCTCGAAGCTCCATAAGGCAGCCCAGCAGATTGGTTCGCCGCTCCATGGAACGAGTTGCGCCAACTACAAAGACCAGGCCCCGTTCAGCCCTTTCCTAACACCGCTCTGTTCTGCAGTGTTTCACGCGGGAATTTTCAATTTGAGAGCGGTGAGGCAATTTAGGGGTGTGGTAAATCCAAACGTTCCAAAATAAATACATAATTATAATCACAAAAGTACCCTGGTTTATCCCAATCTCTCGACTCCATCAAGAACTCGGTATCACCCCCCTTTCTGTACATTTTCCCCTTCTATCCGCAAAATTCTGTAACAAAATTTCTCGAATACCTTCAGCTACCCATTTCAAAATAGGTAAACAAAACCCTCATCGTAAATATTTGAAAAGGAAATTACCCAGAGAATGTTTTGACCCTCCTTAATCAGACTGGAAGCGATTAGCCTTCCCGTGTAATATAAAGTGCTTCTGAAATGAAATAATCACGATAAAAATTATCATGTAAACTTGCTCTGCAAAAAATCAACCACTGTACCAGTCGTTCACGACTGCTGAAGGCCACAGGCCCAGCAAGAAAAAAAATAATTTAAAAAACGCGAACCCATCTAAGTAACAATTCATGAGTTTGCGGTCATAAGTACTGATAATTGTAATCGGCGATTGTGGTTGTGGAGAGCATACGAGTGAATGGTAGGTATTAATGGTATGTATATGATGATGGGGGGGGGGTACGTGTATGGTGGTGCTAGTAGATTCTAATGAAAGACAAGGAAATGCAATGAAAAGCGAGAGATAGATTCTAATGAAAATATGCATGTAATTCAGATATTACAAACGTATTAAATTTGTTTCTTGAGAAATCGAAACACGTTTATCAGAGAAGCACATTTTCAATATCAAAGTTACACAAATTCTCTTATTTTTCAAAATCATAAAAACGAAATTTAGCAATATTACTGCATTGCATTTGTAGAAAGGAAGAAAAACTTGTTTTTCTATGCACTTTGAAAAGAAAATACCTTAAACATATTTTATAAGAGATTTCACAAACGCCTTTGTCTATAATAATGTAATGGCAATGACATCAAAATTTGTTGTGTGAAAAAATATAATACATACATAAAAAGAAGGCATGCTAATATAAATACACAATGAAAATACAAATATCTTCACTACAACTCACATTGTTTTATAAAATATATTCTACCTTTCACCTGCTGTACCTTTAGACCCCTTAATTTCAAAATGTGTGCTAGGGAAACAAATCAGAAAATGATAGGGGGACGTATTTCACCAAACACGTTTCGTATTACGTGCGTTCAAACTTTTTTCTTTCATTAAAACACATTTTGCAACTGAGTGGTTAAAAGTAGAACAGATCAAACATGCATTACCTTCCCTTACGTTTTCGTCATGTGTAATGACACAATCATATCAGGAGAAACGTACATCTCTAAAACACAATTATATTCAAAATATAACTTCTGGCTGAAGATGCTCAGCCACTTTCCCCATGCAGTAGCCTGTTACACAAATGAATAGTTTATTGGTATATCCACTATCATCTGCTTATAATAATATTAATAATTAATATCATCATCATTATTATTGTTAACCCTTTCACTGCTAACGACGCAACACCACTCAGTCAGACGTCGCCGTGCCACCACTGCTAACGACGCACCGGTGCGTCGCGCTGCTCTTTCGGGTTAGGATGTCTACGTTTACTGAAGAAGTGTTGTGCGGTTGAATACTTTCAACTTCGTCAGTGCCAGTATAAAGCCTGGATCTAAAAGAATGACGGAAAGTAAATATGCACCTTAGTAAATATATAATAACTAACAACTGAGAGCGCACGCGCGAGAAGACCGCACGAAAAAGTATTCAGCACTGCGGAGCGGCCAGCGCGCCTATTGCGTAGCAGTGAAAGGGTTAATATTAGCACCATTTGCATTTTGTAGGAGAGACTATTATGATTTCCTATTAATAACATTGATTTTGAAGAGAAAAAATTGGCAAAATGGTTCAATAGCCGGTTTTACTTAGATTTTCGAAAAATCTCTGAAAAAGGGAGAGACCATGCGTTGCTATGGGTGTTTGAAGCACGAACACTAGAGACAATGTAGTTTCCATAACATTCAATTGTACACTGAGGATGTTCTCGTTTAATTTTGACACTTTTTTCCAAAAAAAATATGTATTTTCAAATCGCATGAAATCTCTAAATCAGAAACACAAATGGGAAAATGCAGGCAGTTGTAATAACCGGCATTCTCAAGGATATAGTTCCTCATTCAAATAATATTATACATTTAAATAATATATTATACTTTATATTAATATTATACTTTCAAATAATATTATACATTATTGTAACATAACTGCTTCTTATGAACATTTAAGATGCTTTGATTTAATTGATCCGTCATTAAATAGCTTTTTTTCACTTCATACGTAGAATCCAATAAGTTTCATTTCTTTGGGTTCGAAGAAAACCTTTTCTTAAAAATTAAATAGTCAAATAACTTTCGTGGAAGTAGAGTTGTGCACGCAATCTGTATGTGCAAGTATAGTGATTTCTTGGTTTCAATATGGCTGCCAGCGCAACTTTACGTAGTCCCTCGACGATTACTGAAAATTTCCATTCTGTATACTTTCTATTTTGTGCCCATACCTAGCAGAAATGCTCGGTTTTGCTCCTCCAGTTGCACAGTATTTCGTGTTCTCAGGAAAACAGTCATATGACTGTCTCCCTGTCTCGCCCTACTCTGGTCCACCCATCAACGCCCCTTTTCTGACCAAGGTTTGCGTCTTTGCCCTGTAGTCACGGCCGTTTTAACAGCTTAGGAGCCCTTGGGTCTATGTTAATTTGGGGGCCCCCTACTTTGTCACCGATCTCAATTTACAGACAAGTTTTGTTAAAAAGAAATAAACTTCTCATCACCGAGTGACATTCTCGCATCAACAAGCAACATTCCATATTATAAATATTACCCAATGATATGCGGCACATCACTCCGTTATGCCATTTATTGCGAATAGTTTGATCGTACATCACTTTGTCATACGATTTTTATATTTTATCTTTTGAAAAATGTACTTTTTTGAGAAGAATCGGGAGCCCTTTTTTTAAATTTATTCCTACCTGTTCGACATATTTGTCTATCAGGGGTTTGGACATTACAAACAAATAACTGGCGATTTGATACTCACTGGAACCTGTAGTAGGAATTATTAACAATTAAATTTTTGAAAAGGTTATGCTATGAAAAAAAAGAAGTTTGTAAAAAAGATTTTGAATAGAAGGATAATATGTTGTAAATGTAGTAATTATGGTGGATGAAATATATCTTTAGGAAATTTTGATAGTTTACGTCGAGGAAAATGATATGTTTGACCTAAATTGAAAGTGCGGGTCTGTTGTAAGTTATCTAAGGAGTTGAAAAATTTAAGGCTTTGTGAACGAATTAGGGAGTTGATAGTGTCAATTTTCAGTTCATTATGGAGTTGAGAGTTGGGAATATACCTTGGACATTGAGAGCCCTGGGTCCAGTCCCTTCGGGTCCCTGCGTCAACACGGCTCTGTCTATAGCGGATCTTACTCGGAATACGGATACAAGACTTTCAAGATGGGGGCAACCTCGAACCAAGCATTACTAAGAAATCAAGAGTCTAAGGGAGTCGTTCGGGTCAGGAACCGCCCGGTTGAGGCCTGGGAACCTCGTGATAGCTCGGATTTGTAAAATGGGAGTTAGTCTAGCCAAAAGGTAGAAAATAGGGGAAAGTTTTGGTGTAGTTTTGATTTTTGGGTTCTGTATGTTTTTTGGGGTCGCTGAACACAAATATCATGTTTGTCGACAAAAATTTTGCCCGGAAACACGTTTTTTTCGCAAAAAAAAAAGAGGTTAAAAATACGACATTTTTCAGTTTTTTCAACATAACTCGAAAACAACCCACTTTTCGTAAATATAGGTCATACGCAAAATTAAAGAAGACGCACATTGTCTACATTTTATGTCTGAAGGATTTTTTCTCCTTCGTACCATTTACCCGCTAGAGCGACGTGCATTTTGGTGTTTTTATGTAGAAAATTGTGAAAATGGGATTCATCCCATTTTATCGCAATGTAGCTCAGAAACTACGCATTTTTCGTAAATATTGACCTTGTATGAAATGAAAGATAATACAATTTTCTACATTTTAGGACTTAGAGGTTCTTTGTCTGATAAACAGTTGCGCCGCTATCGCGCGTCGAACCCAAAGGCAAAAAATACTTGGATGTTACTGTGAGAATGTCACCTCACTTACTCTCGCTCACTAACTCTCTAACTCCCTAACTCCTATACTTAATTATAATTACTTGCAAGCAATATAGTTGCCTGCTACTAAATATGACGGCTGTTGAATCACTCCAACTGAAAAAAGCAAAGTTGGTAATTAACAAGGTAAAACGAAAATTAGATATTTTCGAACCCGATACACCTCACCTTCATCGACGCATCTTTGACGGTCCTGGCTTTCCTTTGTCATATATTACATAGAAATAGAGAAATGGAATTTTATTACTCTCGGCATTGTGTATTGTATTATTTCTTAAGGTATGGTATTAACTATCACCTTGTGTAATGTCCTGCTCCACTTCCACTGCTTCGTCAATTCCATATGTTGGGAAATCTGGCTTAATCTCATTCTCCAATTCTAACTCATCCTCTAGGTCATCTTCAGAAACCACTGTCATATTATCACAACTCTTCTCGCAATTGAGGCACAAGTTGGAGCATTTAAGCTCTGCCTTCTGCAGCCACAATTTTTTTGACAGTTCATGGTGCATTTGCATGAATCAAGTTTCGATAAAGCTGAAGGTTAGTGTTGCAATGTTTTGCTGGCTCCCGCCGGCTGATGCGCCTCGTTGACGATGTCACCCGCGTAATGCAATGGAACGTGGGACTCCAAGACCTCCAAGCAACACACGCCCAGGGAATTATGCAATAACCTTGAGAACAACAACAGACGCGCTTTTTAAAAAAAAAAATTTAAAAAACTCAGCCCACGGATATCGTTCGCCACAGTGAGTGTGTGGGTGTGCGTGCGTGAGTAATCTTAAAACATTGTCACCTCCTCTTGGTCCCGGACACCAAAGCTATTCATTGACCGTCCCTAGCCAAGGAGATCCCGAATATTGGGATTCCGTCAGTTTACGATAGTAAACATCGGTGTTTGTCCACATGGGTACAACGGAACTTGTACATTTGTGCCAAGGAATTGCGCAAAATTCTTGATGTTGGCAACGAAAGCGCCCCTCGAAGAAAATCAGGAGCCCACAGGTTTCGTTTGCGATGCTTCTATCCGTGATGTGTGTGTGTGTGCGTGTGCGTGTGCGTGTGCGTGTGCGTGCGCGTGCGCGTGCGCGCGTGTGTGTGCGCGTGTGTGTGTGCGCGCGTGTGTGTGCGTGTGTGTGTGTGCGTGTGTGTGTGTGTGTGTGTGTGTGTGTGTGCGCGCTGTCGCGTCTTGGTCACTAAACGTCGAAAATATTCATGGACAGTGACTGGCCAAGCAAATCCCTTATATCGGCAGTCCGCGGGTTGGTGCCCATAGCCACCGGTGTTTAGCAAGACCGGTAAATCGGAACGGGTAAAGCCGTTCCTTATCCAACGCGGATAGCGCAACGTCGTCGTTCGGCGACAGCGTCGCTCATTGGTCGAGGAGATGGCGCACGGCGGCGGCGCCCGCCACGTCCAGCGGCGACTTGCCCCGCCAGATGCCCTCCCAGCCCCTGAGGTTGGTGCTGGCGCCGGCCGCCAGGAGCGCGCGCGTCGCCGCCTCGTTGCCCAGGTCCGCCGCGTAGTGCAGGGGCGCGCTGCCGGTGGGCTTCCTGGCGTCGGGGTGCGCGCCCGCCGCCAGCAGCAGCTCCGCGCAGCGCCCGCTGCGGTCGTACGCCGCCAGGTGCAGCGCCGTCGCGCCCTCGGCGCCCGCGGCCTCGGGGTCCGCGCCGCGGTCCAGCAGCAGCGCCACCACCTGCGGTTATAACCACACACTCGTTAACCCTCCGGCGGCCGCGTCTGTTATACCGCGATTTTTCTAAGAGCGACCCTCACGGCCACTCAAATCCCATCTTCGCGATGGAATATGTCACGGCATTTCGCGTCTTTCTCAGTCGTTCCGCTAGACTTCGCACGATCGCGACCGTATGAAGCAGTGCTTTGCGATCATGCGACTTCTACCGGCAAGACGGAGAAAAGACGCGAAATGCCGTGACATATTCCATCGCGAAGATGGGATTTGAGTGGCCGTGAGGGTCGCTCTTAGAAAAATCGCAGTATAGTGTAGTATTATGCTGGTATTGAATATCATGTAAACAAACCTTTGAAATGTAAATATGTTTAGTTTCGTTATACCTAAAAGGTTGGTACCACTGTCAGTCGGCGTCGGTTTGAACCGTTTATGCATGTATGATTTCATGTGAATGAATAATAACTAAGAGCTCATATGTGTGACACCAATTATTTACACGAAATCAACAAAAATGTAAGCATACGGCACTGAGTGCCGCTACGCGCCCGCCGGAGGGTTAAACAGCAGGCAACACGAAATTCAGTAAAAGTCAATAGTACATTATGAAACGGTGATGTAACAATGGGTATTAATACACGAGTGTGATATTACTAATCTTGATTGTAAGCTCACACGAGTGTATTAATACCCATTACATCGAATTTCATACGGTACTTTTACTACTACTTTTGTAAGTTAAACTTTTACACTGAATATTTTCGTGGCTGTTGACTTAAAGGATTCACCCAAGGCCACCTAGCGGACGCTCCCCAACATTACCCTCGCAAGCTGTTTCAGGTGGCTCTGATCACGCGTCCGCCTGCAAGAGAGTACTGCGCTAGTCAAATAGAATCAAAGTGAAATAACGATCCGGTTTATTTTAAATAAAATTCAATGAAAAAATACTACTAATAAAAGAAATTAAAATTGACAACCATAATAGAATATCAAATGTAATTTTTATGCACACAATCGAACGAAACATTTACTAGGACGATTCCCAATGATTAATTAAGTGACGGTACTTGAAACTTCTCAGTGATTGTCAAGAACGTGTATCATAATGGAAACTGTATTGTAATGAGTATCATCATGCAACTGGTTGCAGCCATCAAATGACAGCATTATACAATGGGAGTAGAAAAAACAACAAAACAAACAAGACGAGATAAAATTTCGTTTCTTTTGAAAGATATATTTTTGTCCAGTATCTAAGACAAATATTTCATTTCTTTTTAATTTTTTTATTACAAAAAATATAAAAAGTTCTTAGACGACATAACGTTTCCGGATGTCCCACCTGCAGGTTCTGCATTAAATTTCAAGCAATTTTCTAAATTTATTAAATGTTAATTGTGATTTCATGTTCTAGAAGATTTCGAAGAAAGTTACTTGTACATTGAAAGAAAAGAATTCAAAAAATTGTTTATAACTAGAACTTTTAATCAGAATTAACAAGAACATATTACCTAAACGAAGTTAAAGGAGAAAAACCTTCGCTTGGGTCCGTCGTTGACATCCACCGTTGTAATGTGACTTTAAAAAATTGTGTTATAAACGAGCGTTTAAAAGAATAATTATAAAAAGCTGGCGTCTTTAGCCGAATTGTTCCGTGAAGTCACGGAAGTTAAGCAACTCGAGACACCACGTATTCCACGATGGGTGGCCATTTGGGAACCCCTGTTACTAGCGGCGCCGAACCCCTGACATATATACTCATCGTCATAAAAAAAGCTGCTCCCAGAAGGACGAGGCGGATTGCGATAATTGTTGGCAGGCAGGTAGAGGGTACCACGCATACAAAATTATTAGACTTTCACATTTGTAGGACCAACATTTATTGCGCTACACGGCCACAGACGGTACATGTCAGTATCGCGTGTGGCCGCTATGATGCGAACACACTCGTCCAGACGTCGCGGCATGGAGTTGTACAGGTCTCGAAAGGAGTCCTGTGCTAGTCCATCCCTTGCAACTTGCTCCTCAGCGCGCTGTTCTTGTAGATTAGTGGGTAGGGGCGGGATCCTGATCGCACACGCCGTAGCATCTCGAACATTCTCGATCGGAGAGAGGTCTGGCTACGCGGCTCTCCATGGCAGAGTATCCACGGCTGTAAGGCATATTCGGGAGATGGCTGTGGTATGCAGACGCGCGTTGTCCTGTTGAAGTAGGACATGGGCGTGGGCGTTCAAGAACGGCAGAGCCACCGGTTGCCAGGATCTCCTGAACGTACCGTGCGGGTGTCACGGTGCCCCTGAGGAACACTAACGGTGAACGGGCACCATGCGATATCGCCCCCCACACCATCACCAGGCTGGCGGGACGTGTGATGGGATACCACAAACCGCTCGTCGTGGCGCTCCCCACTCCACCTCCAGACACGGATGTAGCCGTCGCCATCAAGGCAGAACCGGTATTCGTCGCTGAAGATGATCCGCTGCGAGTCTGCATGGCCCCAGGTCCGTCGTTCCCAACACCAGGCGAGTCTGTAGCGACGTTGCTGGGGTGTGAGGGGCAGGCGTCGTAACGGTCGGTGTGCGGCGAGCCCTGCGTTGTGCAACCTCCGGCCAATGGTACTGGCACTTACAGGATGTGGCAGTGCAGGCTGCACAGACCGCTGAATAACACCTATCGTTGCTGTTGGATCTGTTCGCGCGTGACGGGCAATCCGTCGGCCCTCCCTCCTCGTGGTGCGTGGCGGACGTCCAGATCCTCCATTTCGTATGTGCGTGCCTTCCTCAATCCATTGCTGCCAACAGCGGGCGATGGTGGTGTCCGTACGACCGGTGTAGCGCGCAACATGGCGACAGGACCAACCAGCCTCCCGCACAACCACGATGCGGCCCCCGCTCAGAAGCGTCTGACTGGACTACAGGCTGTCGAACGCGTCGCCTAGGCATAGTGTACGTGCAGATGACGCTCTGGCGACGCTACCCGATGTCGCAATGGCTGGCGCGGACATTTCAAGCCCTCTTATCTAGACCGGTGGGCGCGATGTCACTTACCTACCACCGATCCTCCAATGCGCGGTTGACCGTGAAAACGAAATCATTGGCTTAGCGAATGGTGTGCAAAATACCCTCAGAGTTTGCAACGGATCAGAAGGTCCTTCGGGGTGCAGCTTTTTTTTTATCACCATTAGTGTATATATACACACATATATCTATTTAACCACATACCTATCCTTCTACCTTATCTATATATCTATATACGTATATAATTAGGTAGATAAATTGATAGATACATAGATGAACGTAGATATATAGATGTATAGGCAAATTGATACAGACAGATAGATGCATAGCTAGGTACATAGACAGATATTTTTTTATTTATTTATTTATTTATTGCTCTCATTTTTCTTTTAATTCATATATTTCTAAGCGTGTCAAGTTTATAGATTATAAGGAACATTCAGATCAATAAAGTATTATTATTATTATTATTATTATTATTATTATTATTATTATTATTATTATTATTCCTCTAAATCACGACTAAAGATGTTATGTGTCGGCTGAATATAAAATCTACTCCAGGTTGCAACCAGCTACCTGAGGAGCAGATCTAGGGACTGTCGGTGCCTCGACAATACTTTACGCAAAATGTGGGCTGTTCCAAATAAAGCTATTTCTTGCACTTCCCAGTCTTTTGAATTACCTGGGAGTTTAGACAAGTTCTTACACAAATTTTGCGGAACAAATCCCAGAGCTCCGGTAACTATTGGGACGACCTGTGCTTTTACGCCCCACATTCGGCTGATCTCGATTTCCAAACTCTTGTATTTAAGACGTTCCTCTGCCTCCTTGGTAACGACGTTTTGACCGCAAGGTACAGCAACATCCACAAGTAAACACGATTTGTTCTCCAAATCCCGGATGACTATATCCGGTTTGTTTGCCGCTATCTTGCAATCAGTTTGAATTTGTTGGTCGTACAACATCGTACACAATCCAACAGACGTCACCGGTTTCGGTGAGTGTTCGTACCACTTGGGGCAAGTGTTCGGAACTTCGAGGGCGGTACAGATCTGCCAGTGGAGGAAACTACACACCCTATCGTGTCTTTTTAAGTATTCAGTCTTTGCTAGAATTGGACAAGCTGAGACAATATGATCAATGGTTTCTACTTGTTCCTGGCAAATGCGGCATTTATCATCTTGGGAAATTTTGAGAACCGCTTTATCATAATGTTGTGTTCTGGCTTCATTCTTCCCTTTTTAAGCCACATAAATGATTGATCTTTATTGATCTTCACCTTGTCTATTATTATTATTATTATTATTATTATTCCTCTATATCACGACTAAAGATGTTATGTGTCGGTTGAATATGAAATCTACTCCAGGTCGCAACCAGCTACCTAACGAGCAGATCTAGGGACTGTCGGTGCCTCTACAATACTTTACGCAAAATGTGTAAAGTATTGTAGTATTATTATTATTGTTATGATTATCATTATTATTATTATCATTATCATTATTATTAGCATTAGCGTGGTGTACCTGTTGGCGGCTGTCGGGGAAGAGCGCGTGGAGCAGCGGCGTGTCGCCGTGGGCGTCGGTGTAGTTGGCGGCGGCGCCTTGGTCGAGCAGGCGCCGGACGTCCTCCAGGCTGCCGTCTCGCGCCGCGCGGCACAGGCGCTCGCCCAGCGGACACGGCGCGGCGCGCGCCCGCCTCGCCCTCGCGCCGGCCTCACGCGCGCGCCGCTCCGCCTCCCGCCTGGCCACACGCTCTCGCTCTCGCTCCCGCTCACGCTCCCGCTCCCGCACCCGCTCCTGCTCCCGCTCCTGCTCCCGCTCCTGCTCCCGCCCCCGCTCCCGCTGCCGCTCCTGCTGCCGCTCCTGCTGCCGCCCCCGCTCCCGCCCCCGCTCCTGCTCACGCCCCCGCTCCAGCTCCTGCTCCCTCTCTTGCTCTCGCTCCCGCTCCCGCTCCTGCTCCCTTTCCTGTTCCCACTCCTGCTCCCGCTCCCGTTCTCGCTCCTGCTCCCACTCCTGCTCCTGTTCTCGCTCTCGCTCCCACTCCTGCTCCCGCCCCCGCTCCTGTTCTCGCTCCCGCTCCTGCTCCCGGTTCCGCTCCCGCTCCCACGCTGCCCCGCCGCCGCCGTGGAAGCCCGACGCGGTGGAGGTGGAGGTGGAGCTGGGAGTCGAAGGGAGGGTGGAGGTGCGGGTAGTGGCAGTGGTGGAGGTGTTGGAGTGTGATCTGGAGGTGGTAGAGCTGGAAATGGAGTTGGGAGTGGACTTGGTCTTGGTAGAGTTGGACTTGGTCGAGTTGGGCATGGTCGAGTTGGGCATAGTCGAGTTCGGCATGGTCGAGTTGTGCGTGGTCGAGTTACGCATAGTCGAGTTGGGCATGGAGTTGGATACGTTGCAGTTGGGCACGCTGGAGTTGGGGTTAGAGTTGGAAGTGCGGTTGGTGTAGGAGGTGTTGAATACTCGTATGGTACAATTCGGACTGGAGTTGGAGACGGAGGTAGAGGAGCGTGATCGTCCTGAGAGTGGAATGTCTCTGCCCGCCGCTGCATCTCCCGCAACTGCCTCTCTCCACGCGCCCCCGCCGGAATCGGACGTTGTGGTGGAGGAGGAGGGGGAGGGGGAGGGGGAAGTGGAGGGGGAGGTGGTGGCATGGGACGCCCCTGAGGGCGCAACCGCCTCCAAGCGCCCGGAAAGTTCCTCCAGGCGCGGGAAGCAGGCGTGAAGCGCGGGGGTGGTTCCTTCTTCGTTCGCGTGGAGCGCTGGGGTCGCGTCTCCAACTCCTCGGGCGCGTGGAGCGAGCGCCGCCGAAGATGGCCGTCGCACGGCCGCCTCCAGTCGCTCCAGCCCCTCCACCCGTCGACGCTTGGCTGCGTTCGCCCCTCCCTTTCCAACGACGGCGTCGTCACCGCTTCGCCCACGTTTTGACATGGCGCTCTGTTCCGTTTCTGAAAATCACAAAAGAGAACTTTTTTTTCCGATTGTAAAATCGAAATATTGTAAAAACCAAATATTGTATAATCCTCTTTGATTAATTCTGTGTATTACTATTTCCTATGTTATAATTGATACTTTATGAAAGATAAATTAGTTGTTTTCAGAGTGGTAGCTCTGCTCATTTCAACTGTCAGTTTTATAACGTGGTTTTCGGCTGATTCGTTTTCTGTTGAAAACTTCGTACCTACTGAAACTACAGTGAAGGAGATTTTGTTGCCGATATTTGTAAGTTATTTATCTAAGATTTGTTTCTTCAAATATTGTTGAATTTTAAATTTGTCTGTGTAGTTTTCTTGTAACTCAATTTCTTTTTAAAAATGTTCAAATGTTTTACCTGCTGGGGTGAATAAATTCGTAAACAGTAATTCTGATCTCTCCATCTGTTGCGTGTATATTTGTTTTAACAACAATACATCAATTTTAGGTTAATATTTGAATAACGTTTAGAGTATGATTTTTTTTGGTTCTGATAATGCCTCGGCTGTACATATCGAAATCTCGGAAACCTTACAGAAAACATAACCCGACAATTTTGAAGGACGTTGTTGACGTTAATAACAGTTTATTTTTAAGAAAAGTTGCTGAAAAGCGTAGTATAGAATTCACTATTCTATACTGCGATTTTTCTAACAGCGACCCTCAAGGCCACTCAAATCCCATCTTCGCGATGGAATATGTCACGGCATTTCGCGTCTTTTCTCAGTCTTGCCGGTAGAAATCGCATGATCGCAAGCACTGCTTCATACGGTCGCGATTTATTTATTTATTTATTTATGTCAAAAACAGTTAAAAACTGCGTATGACGAGCTATGGGGAGAAGTGAATTTTGTGCACGTTTTCATAATTCTGTGGTCTCTATCCTAAACCATATTCTAGTCGAATTTTGAATACAGAAAAGAGAGTTTTTTTTCGAGTTTTGTAGACAAAATATTCGCTCCTATATAAAAAAATATATTTTCAAAGGTAAATTAGCTATAAATTCCTGCCCTGAACCCTCATGTTCTTCATGAAAGAATAATACTTTTTGCCGCGATAATATGAAAAACGATAATTTGAATAACTATATTTCCCACTGAAATTCAGAAGACGTGCACAAATAATGAAGTTACATTTATGTCCAGAAGCAAAACAAGGGACCATCTCAGCATTTGCTCAAGGATCAGGGAAACTGGACGAAAAACCTGATCGAGATGGGGGCCATCAACCCAGAAACTGTGGTACAATACTTGTTACATCGTGCGAAATCGATCGTGCGAAATCTAAGGAACGACTGAGAAAGACGCGAAATGCCGTGACGTATTCCATCGCGAAGATGGGATTTGGGTGGCCTTGAGGGTCGCAGTTACAAAAATCGCAGTATATTACGTATCGCCTCTGAAAAAAGGAGATACCATGAAAACACAAGGACAGTGTTGTTTGAGTGAAAGTGAAAGGATTCTTGTAGGTAGATTGAAAATTTGTGCAGAATAGGGGTATCCTCTTGACACCTTAACGCCTAGAATGATTGTGAAGGAGTATTTAGTTAGGAAAGGAAAACAAGTAGCAAAATTTAAGAATAAAATACCCGGAAAAGAATTTGTTCCTTCGTTTTTGAAACGTCTTAGACATGTTTTAACATACAAAATGTGTCAACATCAAAAGAAGTCGAGCATCTCTGAAAATGAATAGAGACTAATAAATTTCACAGGGTGTTTCTATTCACATCAGTAGGTGAATTGAAACATCAGTGTTTAAAAAAGAAAAAGCACTTTTAATGTGGAAATTTAAGAAATCATTTTGCACACAAAGTGAAGAACAAATCAAGAACCAGATTATAAGATACATAAAAGAAATAATAACCCTTTTCTAATCTTCGATACAGAACTGTGAATATGTAAACGTGTTTCTATTCTCTCCGTTTTACAGTAATTTAGACATTTCAGTAAAATCGCACCGAAGCGACAAAAAGACATATGTAGACAGATGGTCATGGACAATGGTTATTCTTAGCTCTGATTTGCAAAACCACGGCCATACTCTACTAGAGTATGACCGTGGCAAAACGTTCGGGAGATACTGGATTGATTGATTGTTTTCTGGCGCGTCAACTACCGAAGTCATTAGTCTCGTAAGTGTAGTGTATGTTTTATTTTGGCGGTGATCTTCCAAAAGCAAGATCCGGCGCAGAGGTATCTCCCAACAACAGGGCTCCGCTCCATCTGGGAGCAGCTCCAGCTTGTCTCGATATGTGTGGTAGTGTAATGTATGCAAGTGTAAGTGTGTGTATGTTTTAGGTTTTTATTATATATTACCATAAACAAAAAGGTTATTTAAAAAAATTATAAAAGGTATATTAAAGAATGTTTACACCCCAATTTAAAATGTTGCCTACATATTACAATTGTTTGGAGGAATGACTAAACAAATGCTACAATTAAAAAGTAATACATTACCCATGCAAAAATTAAATACACAAAAATTCAACAGAATATACTATAAATGCAAAATCACAAAATGAGACAAAATATAGAGAAATATTTTGATCACCAGAAAGTAAATACAATAGGAAAACAATCACAGGGTTCCTCATTACAACCCTACCAGATATGCGCGAGCTAACCAACATTGTATTACTATGTCCTTGAAAGTGCTTATTATTCTCGGCTTCCACTTGTGAGTCATCTAAATCAGGCCTGTTAAGGTGTCTGAATTTCATGAGATAGCAACATGGTAACATATCAACACGATAAATCCTCATCTAATGTCAATGAGGAAATCATAAAATAAAAAATTACACAATATTTGAATTTAAAACCCTTTAGATTTTTTAAGTTTCTATCTCGTTTAGATTTTTTAGGTCTGGTGAAAATGAAATATCAGATTCCCACTATTATGATTGAGTTAAATTCTGAAGAACTTTTTATGTTTGAAGCAAGGAACAATATACTAGGTACAAGCTTAAAAACCCAAGCTGTAATCATCGTTATCATCTTCATCATCTGTATGTACTACGGGATTAAGGGCCTGATTAAATACAATTATTATTTTATAGAACACATTGTCTTGTTGTGATGAAATGAAATGTTCTAAAGACATTAAAGACAAATCAAATTGATGCTATGACAATCTTAGTATCTATTAGGAACCATAATAATAAATTAGGGTGGTTGCTAATGACCTAGTAATTGATGCACTCTTAAAAGAACAAAAATACATAAATAAATTCGGGTATTAAAAATGTATGTATACAACAAAACAAAAAAGTAGAACTATGGAATGTTGTCTAGTTTGATATGTAGCGAGTTGGCTTATCCCTTAGAAAAATCAGATTTTTTCATACCACCCTGACTTTCAGCACTCACTGCTCTGTCTTCTTCTGCTTCTGTTTCATTCCGTAAAGTGGTAGGTTTAACCTGTATAGGTTAGCGGATGTTACAAATCCTCTCTTTCAGCCTTTTCTGGTTTCTACTCACTTCCATGGCTCTCTGTACAATTAATGTAACATGTGTCCCTTGATGATCTTATTATGAGTTCCAAAGTGGGGTGAAGGTGGCAAATATCAAGCTTCAACCGTATGTTTTTCATGTAATATTTACTGTTAATAAAGCCAGTAAATAGTATTGATATTCATTTGGAAAGTAGGCTGAGTAGACCTTAAGACCTCCCTAAATAGGTCATGATGAGATAAAAATCCTCAGCTATTCTGGATTTTCTTTTCCTCATTTACGCTGTACCAGCTACTTCCTGCTGTCCTTGTTCCATATGTAAATACACAGAGATTCTCATGAATGTTTGTAAGCATTCATAACAAATATAAACATTATAAAAGAATTTTCTTCAAGCTATGGATAATAAAAGATTTTAATTGCATTTTAATTGTTGGACATTGTGAGTTAATAAATTTGAATGCGTTACTCCCAGAAACCATCAGTTGAATATATACTGTTAGAAGGAATAGTTTTCAAAGAAAACATTCTTCAGTTTTTGTTGGTAGTTTCTGACATGACTGTCATCAAAATGAAAATATTTAATAAGAAATTATATACTTTACATATAATGGGTAGCCTACAGGTGTATTTTAATTAAAATTAAAAGTATAGAAATGGTATGTTACTGAAAATAATACCTTTGAACATGTTTGCATGTAAGGCAATAAAGTGATTAAAAAATAACTGCCTAATTTTGTTTGCACTGTTTAAGTTATTTGGATGTCAGATTACAACACAAATTAACAGAAAGTTCAAGTTAATTATGCATATAAATATTTAATATTTATAAAAAATTAAGGCTGAAAATATTGTGACTTCCTTTTAGATTAAAATTGATTAAATAATTGCTTTAAACCATCAAATTAAATTGCTTATTTCAGATAATCGTATGAAAAAAATTCAAATTGTAAAAACACATAAGATTCTTAAATTTCTTCTCCCAAGTAAGGAAATCCATATTTTTATTCATGGTAAAATTAACAAAATATGATCCATTACCATTTATAATTTTGAACATGTGGATAATTATCATTGAGATGATAATGATAATTTTTAATTTGCCAATTGTGTTCAGAATGGATGAGAACAACCTTCCTTCAGTGTTTTTGTTTTGTTTTGTTTTTCTTCAAATGTTCACAATAACTGGAATTGTGACTGAATTATAAGTCCACATATTGCAAGACAATTCAAAAATTCCCTTCTCATTAGCTCTTCCCACCTGCCTTCCAAAACAGAATGTGTATGAAGAGGTATGAGGTATTAAGAATACAAACTGCCAAAGGGTAGTCTGTCACTCAGTTCAATTCACCATCAAGAATCATATCTGTCTTTGAAATAGAAATCACTAACGCATTGTGTAGTGTAAAATAAAAAACGATGAAATTACATATCCTAGAATTGTTCTTCTGAGAATTAAAGAATTGGGTAAATTTGTTGTGGAGAAAAATGTTTTGAAAATCTGAAAATTACATTGGCAGTGGTCTAGCATAGAGGTGGTGAGAGGTGCTCCTGGCAGTTTAGCACACCACCACCAACCATACCGAAGTCAATGACACATATTCACAAATGGAGTTTTTAATAACTTTCTGTAGCACAAAAATCAATCAGTATCTCAGTTATCTCCAACTAAAGATCAACAAATGAAAATAAATTCTAAATTCTGCATAAATGAAAAATTCTTCTACTTCGCTTCATAAAATAGTCCATAGACCCCATAGAAAAATCTTAATTGTACCATTGGAGATTACAAACAAAAGATTGGGGAAAATGGTCCATAACCATTGCCATTGTATTACTAGTATAAATATTTCAGCTGCAATTCAAGTTCCAGTGAGAAAATTTTAAAGATTAAATTTAGATTGCTTATTTTTTCCATTACATTTTAGATTAAATAAAAAATAATACTTGATAGTTCAGATGAATTATGACATTAATTGTGATTAATAATTAAAGCTATAAAAATATTTAACTGAATTAAATAATTAAGTATTTGAATGAAGTAACTGATGAAGCGGAATTGTTTTTGCACTGTTTAACTTGGTGACCCAATTAATGACAACAAAAAAGTATGTAAAAGGCTCGTGTTCTAGCCAGAATTTTCTAGAGAAGCAGGGAAGGAGGTGGGAGAGGAAAGGATATGTGAACATTTCAAAATAACATTTAAGGCTTAATTGCCACAAAATGTTTTAAGAAACATTTCTTGTGGCATGTTATGAAACGTTGACATTTTTTTTCTGTACAGCATGTGAAAAATGTAGATATTACTTTTTTAACAGTGTTCTTTTACATTATGAATGAAAACTATTTCTCTTAACATTTTCAATTACCAAAATATATATCTATGGGTTGTCCAGGGAGGAAACATTGAAACTTTGCAAATAAGCTCTTACAACAAGCATATTTTGTCAAATAAACTCCTTGAATATTCCAAATGGGTGAGCCACAATAAGCACTCAAAAGTTGTTTTGAAAAAATATTTTCTATATAAAAGTTTGAATTGCAGAAGCATATAAACACTCCAGAAACACATAAATTGTTTATTATTCACAAAAGAAATTAATATAGTTGTTCAGAACGAAAAATTAACACAGAAGTTAAAAAGCAGTTGAATTGTATAAATTGGGTACTTTCTTATTTCAATGTTCAATTTTCTTTCTGAACAACTATATTAATTACTTTTGTAAATAATAAACAATTTATGTGTTTCTGGAGTGTTTATATGCCTCTGTAATACATATTTTTGCATAGAAAGTAATTCTTCTAATTAATTTTGAGTGCTTATTGCAGCCATTGCTTATATTGTCATTTGGAATATCCAATGAGTTTATTACAGAAAATATGCTTAAAATTGTCTTTAAGGGCTTATTTTTGAAGTTTTCATGTTTCACCCTGGACACTGTATAAACTGATCACACAATATTATGTGGAATTATTTTTTATTTTAAGAGCTATACATCATATGAAGCTCCATCGAGCATGTTTCAGTACCTCTTGAATTCATGAACCATTGAGTAAACTGACAAAACGATTTATTGTAATTATGTTTGGCCAAATGGTAAATATCGTCAATAGTCCAAATGGAATATCTTTCAATTATTTTGTGATTAACTTATAAAATTATATAACTTTTAGGATAAAGGGATAATTTAAAAGTCATAGTTTTGGAAGACTAAGGTATTAAATATCATGAACAAATTTCAATAGCAACTTTTCTTTAATTAAAAAAATTTTAGGAGGAGAAAAAATTAAGAAAAAATATTTGAAAATAATAAAAATGAGTAAGAATATATCTCATCGTATCTAGTTTATTATTAAAAACATAAGGAATTAAGAAAATACATCACAATGGTCCCCCAACATATTTTTGAAATCATTTCTTAGCTTAAAATAAACAAATTGTATTCAAAATTGGAAATACAGCTTTGGAATATAATGTGATCAATACATGGCAATTGTTTTGAATAAATTAACTAAAATTAAAAACAAATGATTGATTAAAATAGTTAGGCCTATTCTTTTATCTGCATCTTGTGATGCTGTTACGCTAAAATACTCATAAAGTTAAAATTGTACAAATTCTTCCAAATATTACAAGCTATAATCCATATAGAAATACATTAATTAATCCCCTACTATTCTTGCTACAGCACCAGTTGCTGACAATATAAGATATAAATTGACATTGACTAAATGGGAAAGCTGATTTTTATGTACAGTTAGAAAGTTTTTCTAGAATATAAAAGATAACATATTTTTAGTTTGTATCCCTCACAAAGTTAATTTGAGAATGAATATTTACACTTGGGTTACAAATAAACATTTCTAATAATGTGGCCCAATTTAGAAATACTTAATAGTTGGTATTTAATGTTCTCTAGTAATATTACAAATAGGGTCTACATGGCATTTATTAACAACTAATTAGGTTGCTTCCATTTAATGCAATCAAAATGTTAGTTACTACTAGTGGAAATACATTAATATAATTATTATTAAATAAAATAATTTGGGTGGAATGGTTGTTTTTTCTGTTATATAACTTCTTACATCATAAAATTATTAAATTGTTCTCTGGTTAATGTTCTTAGTATGCAGAAAAATCTATATGCCAAAATTTTGGTCATGTCCACAAAAATTTTGTCAAATTCCAAATGTTCTCAAATTGAACAGGGAGCACCAAAACAATATTTTCATTTGGTGCAATACAGTATTTGTACTGTCAATTTCTCATAAATAGGGAACAGATTTTTTTGTCAATACATATTTTTTCAGGATCACAACACTTGCATTCTATAATATTGTTTAGAGTTTACGAGAGATTCTAAATGAATTAGATCCATTATTATTTAACATTCTTTTACATATTTTGGTATAATTACATATTTTGACACATTTTACTTATTGCTACATACTTCATTACATTTTCATATATTTATACATTGAAACGTAACAATTCAAATACAAGTTTGCAATATATATTACTGGAATCATCTTTCTTACAATGCAATGTAATGCTACTGCTCTTCTAACACCATCAGACCTTTGCAATGAATTGTGAAACACAAACTCTCCTCCTTAGAAAACATATACTCGGGGCAGAGGCGTATCTAGGTATTCAGGCGCCTATGGCAAGCATAGAATTTGCGTCCCTGTAGGGATGCTTGAAATCACGGTTGTTGTTTCTATTAATGAGTATACTGTAAATAGCGCCCCAAGTGAGTGGCGCCCATGGCACGTGCCATGCCTGCCATACCGTAGATGCGCCACTGACTCGGGGTCAAGGATGAGCAGAAGTAATTTCAACCAAGTGCTTGCTCATGTTTCATACGACCCCTGTGTTTCATATGACATGTAGTTGTTCTTTTGAAAACTTAGCAAATATTTGTACATAAAAAGTTAAATAACTTTTTTTTTAAATATATAAATGTATATCTGAAAATTAATAGTTTAGGTTCCAATCTCCATGTCTGGTCAATGAGTAACATTTGATAAGCAGTCATTTAAAACATTTGAAAGCCCACTTCTATTGAGGTGTGGGGTGGGGTGCGGTGGTGCAGGCAGTGTTGCTAAGTTGGGGATTTTATCATTAAATTTTGTGATTTTTTTTCTTCCCTTTAGTGGAATTTTTGGGGAGAAAAGTTTTTAGGGATTTTTTTGGGGATTTTATTTTCATTATACTTTTGAAACATTTTTTCCCCCAAAAACAAATAGAAGAACTTAAACGAAACTGAATAAATTAGATTTATTCTAATCAAAATGTTTATCTCTGTTTCAGTTATTAGAATGAGTAATACAAAATACCTCTTATCTCTTAGACTTCGTAACTTTTACACTATCTCTTACTCAATAGCATACCTGTATAATTGTATACCTGTATCGTTACGTAATTAGTCGTAATTCATATTTTTATATAATGAAAATATAGATGTTTGCTGTAAAATATAAATGTAATCATACATAATGAATAATATTTTTCGTATTTCTTTAATTTCCAAACTTCCCCATATATTTTAAAAATGAAATATCATTATTTGAATTTGGTGTTTTTGTGACTTTCGTTGCGCTATCTAGTAGGGAATGCTTAAGAGCACCTCCCGATTAATATTAGGCGAATGTCATGTTGATTGTCGTATGATGCCGTATTGAGAAGTACCCTGGCAAACGGGTCATGGACCGCGCGCGGTCTTTCCTTCCCATTGCTTCTCCTTTCCTACCCCTTACTTACACACTTAAACATACATGCACCATACTGCGATTTTGCTTATTCTGCGTGTGACACAAATCAGCTGTTAACGGTTTCGTCCAATCGGGAGCTTGAACGTCACCCTAGTGACGTCATCCCGATCCCGATGACATTTGCCCCGCATCCAGCGGGGCATATCTCCCGCCACCACCACCACCACCACGCGAGCAAAAGAATATGCACTACACTTAGGGGACTATTGATATTATCCGTTGACACGCCCGGAATCACTAGTAATCAATCAATCAATCAATCACACGTATTTTTTGTAAGGACAAAGAAATATTGGCTAAGTAAGTGTAGTTACCTGCAAAAGCCGGAGAGTTAAGCCTTGAAGCTCCAGAACATCCTCCAGGCAGAGCACACGGTGCAGAAGTGCGATGGACAGCTAGTATAGTGGCGGGAGTTCGTTTGTTCGTTGACAATGACAGGTAACCCGCGTTATCATTCGGTGGGTGACATCTCGGTAAAGTGCGACCACGAGGGCAGCTGTCTAGAGGTTTGGAGAACGTGCTGGGCCGTACAGTGGCGCCCGAGTTTCCAAAATATTTCGGAAAACTTTTCCCTTTAAAGTCACTTTCGGACAGTTTCTCCCCCTATTCCTTTTTCGCGCACTTCGCTATTATTAATATTCAAATAAAGATTCTCAACGTTGTAGTCGACGTTCCAGAAGAATGCATTCGCACTAGCACTGTTGTCAAGTGCGATGCGCCTTGTATGGACCAAGAGCGCTCACATCTGTTCACATCTGGACCTAACGCGACCTTGCGTGTGATCACTGCTATATTTAGTTACTCCTCAGACCGCGTGGCACACTTCAAAGCCGCCTGGCAGGTTTGGCTCCCGTGTAAAACGTTCGAGCCACGTCCTAGTAGTTGGGATGTCGCCCGCTAGATGTCGTCTGAGGGATATACACGGCGTGCACGACAGGAACCAGAGAGTATAATATCAGAGGCGGCACTTAACGTTATTCCCAACGTTCTTATTCAAATCTCAAATTTCACGGAGGGGGTAGCATCCATCTTGACCCCACTTTTTTGAGCCAATAGCGTCGAAGGAAGATCGGCCTATGGAGGTAGCGCATAATGACGACCGGGACATTTAAAATTATATTACGAAGCATTTTTTCAAAATGGCGGCAAATAATAATTATATGAATATTATTTAATGTAAAAAATATGCTAGGCAATTTGAGAATCTAATAATTATAAGGATTAGGAATTCTGAGTAAGTGAAGGGAATTGTAGTCCAGGGAGTGTGCAAAATAAAAAGTTATTGAATGAACAATATTTATTTCTAAATTATGTAAACATACATAGTTGTACACAATACAAACATATTAATTCAATTTTCATAAAATAAATAAAAGCAAATAACACACAGATTATTTCACATTTCTTTTGACCGAATATTGAAATCATGAATTAAGAAAATTGTCATAATACAACTAGTGACCATTACCTCTTAAATATTATATCATTATCAAAACGACATGCCAGTTGAATCAAAGGCGAGTGTCGTCTGATATCAAATATGTATTACACTAAAGATCTTTTCGATAGCACAGCTATTATCCTCAGATCTATCTGAAAATTACATAAAAGCAAATTTGAAATGTAGATTGTATAAATTCTGTACTGCAAGGTAATGATCCAGTTTGCTTACGCATCTCACATTAACAATTTGTACAAAAACAATTTTGTAAATAATTTATGCAATCTCCATTTCATTGTTTTTATGTATTTTTCAGATAGCTCTGAGGATGGTAGCTATGCTATCGAAAAGATCCTTAGTATAATACATATTTGATACAAGACAACTGTCTTTTATTCATTATTAAAAAGACTACACCACCAACAATTATATTAATTGACATGCCAGTTATTAACAAATGCGAAATTTCAGCGTATTATCAAAATAGTAATTAAGATATTATAATATAAATTAATATCACTGATCTATTTTATAAATAAACTAACTTGTATCTGCACAAACAGTCCACAAAAATCTTTTATTCTTTCTTCTTCATAAAAGCAACATTACATATTAAACTGTGTTAAAAGAAACTAGTATCTAGTACAAGTAATGAACCGATTCTATTTCAACCTTATTTATCTCAAGACAGAGTTCTTGGACTTAGTAGATTTCATTTACATTCTGTTATTACAGGCTATATATTTATTGTCCAAAAGCATAGCTAGTTGCTCAGTAGATGGTGGATGAAAATCCAAAGGCAGATCAGAAACCCAGAATTACTCAACATTTGATGCAGGTATTGACTGGTTTTTTCAACTAATAAGAAAATATTGTCTGTTCAGTTTTTTGAATGATTTTTTGGCTCATTGATGCCAAACTAAATTGGGGTCATTATCTGTGATTAAATTATTTTCATTAATTTCACAAACATTGGCTAACTTGTGCTTGAACCATTTTACTCCCTACTACTCTTGTAATTCCACCAACTGGAGAATGTTCGCTTATCAATCCACTTATATAGCCAGAATGCAAGAATATTACACTTTAAAACTACCTTTTCAGTAATATTTTTATACACAATTTTATGATGAAAATGTAGTCTACAGCAAGCTTTAATTAAAAGCATCATGAAAGTAAACAATACAGGCTCTTTGAAATACAGAATTGGTGGCCTGCGCCTCTACATCCGTACGTTAATTCCGGTAAATACTTATTTCCACCTTCTTTTTGACATGAATTGAATCAATTCTTATAATATTCTTTATAGTGATGATATTGGAACAATGTAAATCACACTTGCAAACTATCTCCATCAAACTTCACACACTGAAGGAGATAAACACCTGGCATTCTCCTTGAAACGGCTGGTGAAAAAATATATTACAGAGTGATACTTAACTAGTTTTAACCTCTGGCACTAAAATCACTCCACCCTGAACAGCCCATAAAGACTCTGAACAGAAAATGAGCAACACACTATACTAGGACATCACCTGAAATCCAAAATTACTACACTAAAATATTAAGATATTACCAAAATTGACAATATTGGAGTTCGTATCATCTGGAACAAACAGTACTTCCAACTTGTTTTCCCCTCTTTTCCAACAAATGGGAGGCATCTGAAATATAAAAAGCCATAGTGTCATTGGAATTCAAGATGTTTAGTGTTGTCTCTCATCTTCATACAACAAAGATTTTTTAATTCATTTACTACCATTATATTTTACATTACATATATTTTTAAAACGTCCTTATTTTATTGTTGGTAGCACATTTTTGGTTATAAGATAACCATTATTTATTTAACATATAAACATCATATATTTAGCAAATAAATAAAGAAATAATGGTTATCTTGTACTACCAACAATAAAATAAGGACATTATAAAAATATATGTGAATATTTCTTAACTCACCAGGTCATGCGAGGAAGCCAAAATGAATGGTAGTAGATAAAATGAATTCACATGGGACCACATTCCACGCTGCTATTTCCTGCAGTCAACATTACTGGCATGAAGTGCTCAACGCACAAATGATAATGTTTTCCATGAGGAAGAAGGCAGATCCTAACTGGATCCGAGCTGCCAGCAGATATTTCCTGCACCTGTAATAAAATGTATATTAGGCACATTAAGAAGTAATTATGAACCAAGTAAATATTCAGTTTAATGTTGTTGCAATAAAAACAATAAGACTATATTAAAAATAGAGGGAATAACACTCATTATCATAACAATAAGAAACCAATCTTAACAAAACATCAATTATGCAAAACATATGATGTAGGTACCTAATAATATTACCTCTTCAGAATTATAAACGGAAAGTAACATTAAGTAACCAAATTAAAAATAACATTAACAATGCATTACACTAATAATCTAGCAGATTATGTTGCAAAGGCAAATAACTTACAATTAAAGTGAGTAATTCCATTATCTTACGGCAGTAGTTTAATTAACTTGAATTCATTAGATGATTAATTTGAATTCATTAGATGTTAATAATAATTGTATGTGCTTACGATATCCTCACATATAATTACATTATTTACTATGTTACTGAATAGTACATGAAATCATTGTTATAGAACCATATAAAGCATTTCATGTCACTTACTTTTCAGGATCGTTCGGGAAAATAACCATGTGTGGCGGTGCAGTCTTTCGTCTTGCTGTTTCGGCAATTGGGCGTAAATTTTGGCATTACTGACAAGAAATACGGAAAACACAACACCCTCTTCTGCACGCAAAACACACTGAATTGTAACACAAAACACACGAAACACACAAAAACACCGACCGAGACACCGTTATAACTGGCGGGTAACTTGTCAAACACTTTACAAATACAGCCGTGAACAATTGCCACACGGCAGTACGTGGATAATTAGGGGGGGTGGCCTGTAGATCGCTGCACCATCGCGCATACATCGACTTCTATTGGCCCAAAAAAGTGGGGTCAAGATGGCGGACCAATCAAATTCTCTCTCCTCAAAATTCAAATAAGCACCGAATTTGCCCTATCTAGTGACACAGGACTGACAGGAACCATTCCAAACAACCAAGACCAATATTTGTGTTTTTAAAGTTATAATTTCATTCTCATTGTAGACTGTTTTTTCTTTATTGACTAGGAAAATTTGTCGTGTGAAAATAAAAACGTTTATTTTTTACTGATACGTTTTTTAGTGATAGCTTGTTGACGTTGTTGCCTTCCCTACAGAGCAGGCAATAGCATGGGAGGGTTCCACTCAAAGAATTACTGAAGGGGAAGCTGTGACTCACCTAAAAACTCTGAAAGGGTCCCCTTAGCGCTACGTAATAATAAAACATTTTATTTCCGAAAAATGTGAAAAATTCCGAATTTTTGCTCCAGGTGACAATTTGGAGTTTTCATAAACGGCATTTGGGAAAAGCGCTCCACACATTCGGCATCCGCCGAGCAGCGAGCTACTGCCAGCTGATATGTTCAACGAATGTTGAATGTAAATAAATAAAATTAATATATAACAAATACAATTAATACAAATTGTTTCTATTGTTATATAATTTATTTTTACTTATTATACGGGAGGGTGGTATCGCAAGCGTTTCGTAATTAGTTAGGGGGATTTCAAGTGCGCGTTATGGAACATTACAGAGATGCGAGGATAGTCAAAATACTCCAAATTTGCGTTTCGTAATTTATGGACGGCTCTAAAAATCACGTGTAGTGATATTCACTATTAAATATCATTATTCGTCACTTATCTCGTCATATTATTAAACAAAAATAAAAAATGATATTTTTCGTCATTCTAAATGTTTCATGCATAGCTCACAAAATCGGTGAAAATACGACGGAAATTCCTTTCATCCTCAAGGAACAAGTAGCGTTGGTTGTGCTTTTGTTTCTTAAAGCTCGCGTGAGAATATGTAGTCCAAAACTTTGGAAATTTATTATTAACGCTTTTTATTTTAATTTTATGTTATAATCGTTATATAAAACAATTTTCGTATAAATATTTATTTTTATAAAAAATGTTTTTCATATAAAATAATTATTATTTTTTTGTTTATACAGAGTTACGACACTGTTACTCGCTTCATAGTTTACTATGACCAATGACGGCCTGTGATTTGCGAACTAGGTGGGACGCAGTGGCGGGTCCAAGGAGGGGGGCATTAGGGCCATACCCCCCGCCCCAAAAGACCTAGAATTTTCGTTTGTTACCTTCTTTTATTTGGCAAAATTGATTTAAATATTTCTTTATGTTAAAATTATGCAATTATTTAAAAATTAAATTGTGTAGTGTCATATACACACTACAAAAATAATACACAAAATAATAAAAAATGTTTCTTGTTTAATAAAAATCTATGATGGCCCCCTCCAAAATGATCGGCTGGATCCGCCCCTGGAGGCGGCGTGCGTGTCGGAACAATCGCATACATTTTGTCTCTTCAGAATATTTTTTGGACAAGGGCAAACCATAACAAGTAGTATACGATAGATTTGCAAGCTATGCGTTTCAATCCTTGCCTAAGACTTACTAGATAACGGAAGATGTAATTGTGCTCTCGAAAATAGATTTTTTTTTTAAATAGCAAACAAAACTGTAATTTATGGTATCAGATCCAAGATTCGTTTTTATTAGTTTAGTTTTCAGAGCGGACTATGCCGAACGAAACCCTAATAGTAACATTCTTTCTCCCACCCTACTTGCAAAACCCCCACTCTTCCTCCTGCTTCCTTTGTCTGGCATGCACCAGTTACGAACGGCTACGCGATAGTCTGGGATGCAGAGGCGTATGCAGGGTATGGCAGACATGGCACGTGCCTTGGGCGCCACTCACAAGGGGCGCTGTTTAGAGTATAATGGCTAAAATAAATAACAAGAACCTTAATTTGAAGTATTCTGACAGGGGCGCAAATTCTATGGCTGCCATAGGCGCCTGAATACTTAGATACGCCTCTGCTGGGATGTGGCCCATTCCAAGCTCCCGACCGGTCTCCCGTCATGTGTGGTAATGTAGTGCCTATTCAGTGGCTTAGCCTGAGTTTTGGCTTAGGGTATGTAACTCGAGAAATGAGAAAATAATTTAAAACTTTAATTATAATTTAAATATTTCTCATTCACCAATACCATTTCTGTCACTTTGATCAATTATTACACACAAATAATTTGTATATTTAAAATAAAATCTGATCCAGTAAAAGTAATAATAGCTCACGTACTTCATGTAGTTTACTGATTGAAAGTTAGAAAAGTTGACGAGGACACATTTATATTTTGCTAGGTCGTGAACATATCATGACCTAGCAAAATATAAATGTGTGTCCTCATACTTTAATAATAAGAGCACTATCAAACCCAATGATTTTCAAAATTCTCCACTTCATATCATTTCGAACCCAATAGAATTGGAATAATTTATAAAATGGAAAACAATGATCTATAATAAAAATATAATAGGAAAGAGAAAATAAATCAATTTACAGACACGTAATGAAAAGCAGTTGACAGTTGTCCTTTTTGCTGCTTACATCAAGGGTTTCATCCAGTATGGCGGAGACAAACGATGCTTTAAAAATTTTATTTTTAATTTCAGGGGACATTACCGTGCTTACACTTGAAATCCAATGAATCTGAATTTCTGGTGAAATTGCACGAAACATTGGAACTTTCATATCATCCTTGTCAGTTTTATCATATTTCATTATTTCACTTATATATTACATGAAATTTTCTCTATTTGATGATCCCCTATTTTCATTATGGCTAGAAAGTACAAGCCCTTGTCTTCCAAAAAACCATACATCTCGAATGAAGTGTGACAGAATTTCCCTATTTTTCCCTTGTACCACCTTGTATTGCTCAACATAGCATGTGTTGGCTGTTTAAATAAAATTCTATCCTCTCATATTTTTTACAAATATTTAACTGTTTCTCACGTGCTATAATTTGTGCACAAAATACGACTCCATATTTATGTAGGCAGTTTGGATCGCGTGGTGCTCGCCATTCCAGGGTACAGATGTGTATTGCATAGTCACATACCCTGTGTGCATTCAACCAGTACAATCCTTAACCTAAATTGGCTACAAATATATAGTTGCTAAATGCATTGAAATAAGGTAATAAAACTTAAATAAAGCGACAATGTTCATTAACTAACCTTGTTCTCTTACAAACACCGAAGAGAACAATGAAGTTTCGTAAAGTTTCGCTTTTTCGTAGGCACCACTGAAGGCACCCTGGATGTACCGGGTCACGGTGCATCTGATTCACAGCGCAGGCTTGTATCTCTCCTCTATGGGCTAGGCGGCATTTCAGAATGATTCGTTCATCCTTGTGAAGAATCGAGTTCTCAATGGCGCAATGTTTGAAATATAATGAAATATTTTGAAGAAAAAGAAATAACAAATTGACAATTTACAATCGTTTTAAAATAAAATAGCTGATATTGTCAGGGTATGTAACACATCACCCACATCCATGGACGCTACGCCCCTGTGCCTATTAGTGTGAGTGCGTGTAATTAAGGTGTGAGGACAGAACGAGGAAGAGGAAGGAAAGATCGCACGCGATCCGTGGCCCGTTTGTTAGGGTACTGCTCCGGCATTCGCCTGGTGTTGATCGGAGAAACCACGAAAAACCAACGGTTGGAGCAGCCGGTTGCTAGAATTCTCCTACTGACTTTGAATGAATTCGACTTATCTACGTAGGTAGTGTATAAAATCCTTCCACCGTTGGGACTCGAACCTAGGACCTCCCGGTCAGAGGCATTGCAGTGACGTCAGTTGATGCCCTGAGCCACCTCTCCATGTTCGACCCCTGAGGGGTCGATGATATTTTGAAGTGAAACAATGATGATTAGGGAGAAGATTTTTATGCCTTAAAATATCTTGGAGTACGCTTTTATGAACTAACAATTCTGAAATATGCACTTTAACATGCAATTAAAATTAACAATATTGCATTTCCTTTATAAACCTTTCTTGATAAAATTCAGGAGAAGGTTGCTTAGAATGAAAAGACGTATTTTTGTGCAAACATAATATAATCTACCCGACTTCGTGAAAGAAGTAATTGAAAGTAAGACATATTTGATCCTGCGTAAACCATGCAAAAGTCATTCATCTAAGATTACCGTCTAGCCTTTGTATCAAGATGTAGGTCTATTGGTGTAGAAAAGGAGGCCACGGGCGATCTTTCCTTCTTCGTTGTATTATCCTTACCCCTTATACTGCGATTTTCGCAACTTTGCCCATACTGTTGACGGTTTCATCCAATATATTCACCATAGTGACGTCACTTTAGCGAAATAGAAGCTCCCGATTGGATGGCAGCGAAACAGTTGATTCCTCTCAGGGGCAAAGTTAAAAAAATCGCACTATACATACACACACTTACCCTTACATGCACTACATTACCACACATGTCGGAAGCTCAAAGCTCGACCGGGCTGGGGCGGTGCCCCGCTGGTGGGAGATACCTGGTTGGAGAAAACCCTGCACGCTGACGGGTAGGTCGGCGCCGGATCTCGCCATCCAGCTAGGGAAGATTATAGTTATAGTTAGTTATAGTTAATGCCTTATTTTACGTGGCGAGACTCGGGCCATCAGGCCCGCTCTTCCGTCTGACCACGCAAATTTCGCTTCGCTCCTTTCACCTAGCGGAGAAAGAAGGTATTACCTCGGGCGACGAAACAGGCGATTTGAATTTAGCTCAGAGGCGTCATTTAGGCTTGAGGATCTTTTACATGCAAGTAAATCTACTAACATGGGACAGCCGGCTTTACTTCCCCTCCGAAGGAAGGCGTACGAAGGATTTTTTCGGCCTTAAACATCCACGGCTTCGATCGAGTTTGAACCCGCGAACATGGGTATAACAGTCCGATACGCTAACCGTCACACCATCGAATCCGCAAATCGCACCAATTATCGCCACCTTATCGCATTATCGCCACCTTCCGCAGTAAAAACATGGACTATACTTTCTGGACTAAGCTGTTGACGCGTCCTGAATCTTCGATCAATCAGTTAATTAATAAATTCATAAGATTACTTTCTACTCTTTGTCATAGGATGTAGGTCGTATCACCTCGAAAAGGAGGCAGATACCGACGCACGACTTCGCCTGACCATTTTTCCCGTGATTCCCTAGTGATCCATGTTCCTCACAATGCAGGCCGCTACCTCTCTCTCTATCGGGAATCCTTTTAAAAGGTAATTAATTCCACTTTGTCCAATTTGTGTTCATGTACTCCCCGCCCACTCATTCCGTTTAGACGACTCTCTCGTGATAATGAATTGATTTTCAATTATAATTATTTGAATCGCAATTAATGACTTGTTTATCTGTTTATGCTTCGGCTGCCAGCAGCGGCGAATTCCGGCCGACAAAAACAAATGAAACCAGCCACAACGGTCCGCGATGTTCAACTCGTTCCTCTGGTTTTTCGCGTGTCCGACAGGCGCGCTGGTGCGCCATTTCCTGCAGTGCAATTGTATAGTGCCAGATGCGGACTTATTCTGGGAGTAGACATTGTGTGTTTCTCGTTTTGTATTCATTTGCGACAAGAATCGATAACATACGTGCGTACATCTGTAATGTTTATGTAAATGCGTTACGCTCTCGTTTTGCTTTTGATGTGCCATTAGGGAATATGGGCATGAATAGTAATAGGTTAGGGCACGTTCGTGAAATCAGGTAGGTAATGGACTCTCCTTTACCCCGGGCTAAAACAGAACCAATTCAAAAGAGGAGATGCCTGGCATACTGGAATTTGTCCTCGTCTTATAAAATGCAGAATTTTGATATTAAATTATTCTTTTCTTTTCTGTCTGTAGATGTAACAACTATGTCAGCCCGTGTTTGGTGTTTATTTTATAGAGCGAAAATTGTATTTTGGATATCAGTTTTGCAAGAAAATAATAAAATATGTTTGAAATGTACTAAAAAGTGTAATACACAAATAGCAAGAGTTCGGAAATGATTATTTCCATCAAAGCTCCCCTTGATGCGTATAAATTCTCTGCCAAATATATAGGTTTTGAAGCGAGGAGACGAAAAACACTTTTTAGGTATCACAGACTCCTAAAACGTGGAATTTAACACTACCATGTACACGTGAAAGTAATATACCACGTATAGGAACAAGGAAATTCAACCTTTGTGATATCAGGAACTCACAAAACGTTTTTTAATTGGAAAATTTTCCTTCGTCGTTACAAAACTTATTACTACGTATTTACGAAAAAGTAAAAATTGGCCCTTTTTATCGCAGCATTATACTTCCTCTATTCTACGAATTAGTATTAGAAAAAGTGAACCTATATGTTTTTTGACGCTTTTCATTTAATAGTTATTTATGTACCAAGGGCATATTAAAGGTTTTAATGATCGAGCAGCAACAAAAAGTCCGAGGTATTTCTGTCTTCCGGGATCATTAGAACCGGTTAACGCTCGTGGTACATACATTTTTTACCATATTTTTACCTAATAATATTGATGTTGATTTACTAATCAGCTAGACGTTAACTTGACTCAGTTTGTCATTTCATATTTCTCTCCCATAATTCCCTTCCACAAAACCCTCTTACAATTCCCTCAGTGAGGAAACATGTAATATCGTTCAACTGTTTTCACATTTCTCTCGTCCCCATGATCCTCTCGATCCAGTTAGTTACGCAGCGTATACTGAACTCCGTATCGAAGGGAATAACAATTTGTAACTTATCAGTAAAAAATAAAAAGTATTATTTGTTTGGCCACCTTTTTTGTTTGACCACATTTGTTTGTGTTGTGCATCAAGGCATGCGTGTTGGGGAGACAGAGGATAGGGAGACTCGTGAACAATATTGCATTCTCCAAATCCCCGAATGTTGGGCTAATGAGGGAAGTTTTACTAGTCGTGGGTTTTTGGTTCGAAACTACGAAAATCTACGAAAATCTGCGCCAATCTTGCATATCTTTTACACTACCCTAATGTAGACTGAACTCTTGACGGACTTTTTTTTTTGCCATGAAAATGCGCGCAGATAAATCTCTTTCCCCACACGTCATATACAGTTTTTACAGTTTTTTGACAAATAAATAAATAGATGTACCAAGAGCTCAAAAGCTTCTAATCTGCTCGAGTTATGGGTTACCCGTTGATTCTGACATCCATACATTCCTAATCTGTAAAAACTCTCAATATAACAATTACACATCGAAGTAAATATTATCTTGGAAAGAAACGGTTGCATATTCAGAGTCCTGGATTTACAAAATGTTATTTTACGTATTAAACAACGCAGTTTATTTTGTCGGACAAGATATTCATATAATTTGGTCTGAAAGCCAAATGTATCTCCCGTCACTGTCGCAATATTTCTCAATCTCGTTGCTTCGATTTTTACCATACACTTCATTATTGGCACGTTTCTTTAAATTAATGTCAAAATGTGAAAAAATGAAGGGAAAAATAGGTTTTTCTTAGAATATTCTATAGTTTTTCCGGTGCCAGAGGAAATACGTTTGTGTATTTCCTCGGCTCTTAACAAACTATGGCTCTATTCAAACTTAAATCCGAGGAAGTTCATATAACCATTACTTTTCTACTAAATGAAACATATTTATTTCGACCGAGAATTGTATTCAAATATTTTGTACCATACCCTGTTTCTGCACAAAACAAAATTTCACGGGGAAAAGGTTTCAGAAAAAGTTAGAATTTAGCAATAACCGGTACGGAATTATGAAAATGAACAATAATAACTTACAATCCTAAAAGTTATGATTAGTCCAGTTTCGCATCCCTGCTGCGCATATTGTCTCCGTAGTAGTTTGTTGCTTCCCACAATTTCATGGTCACTACCATTTTGTAAAGCGATGCTTGATTTATAAAATTTTAGGTACCGGAACGTGTCCCAAATTAATTATGAATTTAATAGAAAAAGTTGTATATTTGCAATATAATTTAATAACATATTCCAGAGGTACCTGTACGCCGTTCCGTCGCGTTCCGCTAGAAATCAAGACCCGTTGAAAAGAATATCACCAAGTTGATGGGTGAAAGGAAACTCATCTGATTCCGAACAGTAAACGGCTTTGGCCGTAGAAAATCATAGTAAAAACAACAAAAACGACGACAATAGAAACAAAGTTAACACAGCACAAATGCGCAAATAGTACCGTCTACCGAAGACGTTTTGGGCAACAAAAAAAGGTCTCCCTCAAAAAATCACAGTGAAAACAAAAAAAAACGACAACAACAATAGAAACACAGCACAGAACAAAAGCGCAAACAGTGCCGTCTACCGAAGACGTTTCGGGCAACAAAAAAAGGTCTCCCTCAGAAAATCACAGTAAAAACAACAAAAACGACGACAACAATAGAAACAAAGTTAACACAGAACAAATACGCAAATAGTACCGTCTACTGAAGACGTTCTGGGCAAAAACAAAAAGGTCTCCCTCAGAAAATCACAGTGAAAACAACAAAACACGACAACAATAGAAACAAAGTAAACACAGAACAAATGCGCAAACAGTTCCGTCTACCAAAGACGTTTCGGGCAACAAAAAAAGGTCTCCCTCCGAAAATCACAGTAAAAACAACAAAAACGACGACAACAATAGAAACAAAGTTAACACAGAACAAATGCGCAACCAGTGCCGTCTACCGAAGGCGTTTTGGGCAAACAAAAGCAAGTTCTCCCTCATTTCATTTGCCCTAAACGCCAGCTCGGAGCGGATCTTGACGTCGCAGGGGCTTTCGAGATAATCTGTTTTGCAAAACTCCATTAGCGGCTAAAATCTCCGAAGCCGCTCGTCCCGCGCTAGCCAGCGAGCCCCCCGCGCCGTCCCGTCGCCGTCCCGGTCGGGTCGGGTCGCGTCGCGTCGCGGCGTTGAAAAACATGAAGCGTCTTCGCGACTGATCGATGGCCTGCCGCCGGTGCCTTGCAGCGCAACGAGATGGCATTAAAACTCTTGCCGTGTACTACAGTAGTGCTAAAAAAAAACGCCTCACTTCGCTCGCAGTTGTCGTTTGCGATATAATCCCGAAAATGCACCACTTGGTTTGCAAAAGTCGAGTAAGTTATGAAGGTAATGTGTGGTAAGGTGTCAGAAATATCATGTAATCGGCATAAAATATGAGTACCGATTTTTGAGAGCATATTGGATTAGGAAAATACGGAATTCCCGTTTTCTTTAGGTGATGCGGTTTCTCTGAGCGCTATTGTATACTTGGGTTTTTATTTCTTGGCGCGTGAGGGCCTGTCTTCACGAAGGAATATTCAACTGCATTTCTCGTCTTTCTGGGTCTTGCTGCTAGATATCGCATGATTACGACCGTATCGAGCAGTGCTGGCGGTCAAGCGAAATCTGGCGGCTCGACCGAGAAAGACGCGAAATGCCGTGGGATATTCCATTGTGAAGACAGGCCCTCACGCGACAAGAAATAAAAACCCAAGTATATGCGCGCAGGTTTTTTTGATCCTCCAGCTCCCTAGTTCTCGCTCAGCCCGGCACAGTACGGCCCGGTAGAAAATGTGACTTCCACTCGAACGTCATGGCTCACTTTGCAGTGCTGCTCACCTTCTTCCTCTACAATTCAGACTTCTCAGTTTTCGCTCTCTCTTTCTAACGACCGTGTTCCTTTTAACTCAATAATTTCTACTGTTATTAATTATTTTTCCAGAATTAAAAAAAACAACCTTGCGTTGTTTCTTATTGCTTTCTAGTCCAAGACGCGTTATTGCGCTGAGTTTTCTGTCGATGAAGTTGACAGCCCTGCACTACCGTGACGTAGACAAAACCCGTCTCTCACCGCACCCGCCTCTGTTGAGTATCAAGAAAAAGTGCGCGGATAATGTCTAGCCGATCCCCGGTGGCCGAAATCGCTAAAGCAATAGTGTCGTTGCGATCTTGGACCGAACAATTGCTGGTTCGAGTCTCGCCTCGGATATGGTTGTATTTGTGTTCGTCCTTTCACCCCCTATCATCACCATATCATGCCGTCTTCACAGTTATCATAACGTTAAACCCAATAGTGGTCGCTGATGACCTAGATGTTGATGCGACCTTAAATAACAAAAAAAATCTCGTGGTGTGATTGATGGAGATGTTAGAGTATTCTTCTTTTTCTTCTTCTCACTTTGTCTTAAATCTCTTCTTCACATTATTTTTCTTCTTTCCGTACTTCTCTTAAATAAATCATTTTATCTTTCTCTATCAACTTCATCTCCTTTTACTCCTCCTTTGTTTTTACCGTGTTTTTCTACTTCCCCACCTACTCGTTCGTCGCATTCTTCTATTATTTTTCCCTTTCTTTTCCATCATCATCTTCGTCTTTTTCTTCAATCTCATTTTAATTCTTTTTGCCATCATGTGACATATATCCAAGGGAACCCTGTACAGAGAAACTTATTCTTACTGTACAGTTGTAAAGTGATAAATAATTTAAATATTTATGTGTATTTGTTTTTAACTCACAAATGTTTGATTTACCAGATCAATGTGCTGATCATTACAAATATAAAACGACAGAATGTTATTTATTTCTCTTAGATTTTTCACATGCTAGTTAGATTTCCATTTAATGGGAATTTCAGTGCCTGCTCTAAATTACAATCACTGTGAAGACCGTGTTCATTAATGTAACGTCTGTAGCGCAATAACGGAAATTTATACCTACATTCAGTATTTGCAGGCGAGCTACAGGAATGTAAACTGGAAGACCCTAGGTTTAAGTTCCGATGGTGTTGGATTACCGACACAAGCTAAATACGAAAGTAAATGGTTCGGGCCACTTACCGGATAAGATAACTAGAGGCCGCCTCCTTTTATTGATGTTTTCTATGGTTTACTCAAATAAATTCAAGGTTGATGCCAGAGATGATTTTTGAATAATGATCAGCCATGAATCGGTGTCTATTATTCCTCCATTTTTGATCCGATTGGTATATTCATCTCCAATTTTCAAACTGACCTGAAAGAACACATTTTCAGGTCACACTCACAGTCTGGGACTCACACATGTTAGTCCAAGGTTCGACTGCGTGAGTCCGTATTGCTATTGAACGCGTGAATTACCGAGGCCATTAATAGTCCCGAAAGTGTATTACATGATATATAGTCCGGGAAGTGGCAGTATTTCTCCCTTGCAAGAACGTGAGATCCAACATTTATACACGTGTCAGCATGTGGGTTTTATCCCTTCAGGTACCTTCCCCAACGTGGCACAGCCCCGGCGGGGACAAGATCTAAGCTCGCCTCTGAAATGTGTGATAGTGTAATGCGTGAAGATCTGTGTGTGTGTGTGTGTGTGTGTTAAAGGAGAGATGTGGAGACAAGTCTGAGGAAAGAGATCTCAAGCGGTGCATCGTACGTTTATTAACGTACTGTTCCGGCATTCGCCCGGTGTTGATAGGTTGATAGGAGAAACCACGGAAACCTACGTATCAGAGCAGTCGGCCACTAGAATTTTGCTTTCCCTAGCTAACTAGATTGTGTCAAGAATCCAGCCACTGTCGTGATTCGAACCCAAGAACGTCATTTGTAAAGATACAAATGAGCTATCTCTACCGATTCAACATTTGAATTGAGCTTTAGCGTCGTACGGAAAATAACTATATTCGCGTTAATTACATTGTGAAGCGGTTTACATTATTTCCGGTTGCTGTAATTTTGAAAGAGAATCGAGGTCTGTTCGACTTACAATCTTTACAAAAGAAAACGGTTTTCAGTCCTTCGTTGGGACTTCACTTACTTCTCCGTGCCTTTTACGTCAAACACAGAAGGCAATTTAAAGTACAAATGAATGTGTACGTCGTTTCGAAGAAACAGTTTAAAATAAAACGCCCGCCCGTTCAAAGGAAACGGAAAATAATCCTAGGAGAAAAAACAATGGGCTGGAGAGCAGCAACTCAAAAGGGTCTTCGTTCTACGCCCTTTGCATTGAATCGACGGCGTCTGTCTTAGGAGACCTGCCCTCGGGAGCAAAAAGAGAAAACGTTTTCTCGAGTACAGTGTCCGATTTCCACTCGCCAGGCAGTTTGGACACCCTTAATCGAAAAAAAAGGGAGGAGGGATGGAGGAGAAAAAACAGGCAGTGTCGGAGCTAGAACATTTTCGGCCTGGGGCAATAGTGAAACGGCCGACACCCCAGGAAAAAATTAAACGTTTGATCAAGGAACTACATGAGTTATTTTATTTTAACAAATAAAAAATACGTTTAAGATAGAAAAAAGTGTTTGGAAATGTGTTTTAAATAATAGTTTTAAGGAAAAATATTTAGTGATGAAATAATACTATTTCCACGGTGATCTTAAAACGCTAAAAAATGTTGTGTTTAGTTAGTGTTTTGAAAAACCACTTGTTATATACATGAAATAATAAATATGAAATTCAGTAGAATCTATTTTAATGATAGCGTCATTTAATTTATTTTAAACGGTTCTACCTTATAAGTAATAATTAACTATTTAATGAGAAAAAATTAATTAAAATAATAATTTTATGAAATATCAGACTACTATACCGCGACTTATATAACTACGATAAGAGTTTTCTCGAGTTCATATTCCTTTTTCATTTTTTTATTATTTATTTATTATTTTATTTTTTCTCCATATCGGGCCCCTTCGCTAACGGGGCCCCAGGCAATCGCCCATGCTTTAGCGTTGACACTGAGTGGAGGACAGGGTCGCTGCAACGGGGACAAGGTCTATTTATTTATTTGGTCAAAAAACAGTAAAACCTGTATATGACGTGTGGGGAAAGAGATTATCTGCGCACATTTTCTTGAGGCTCAGAACTTTAAAAAAATGAAAAACTAGAAACAAGAATTAAGAAAATAATTATTATTTTAGAAAAATAAAAATTTGAAAAATGTTTTTCCCAGTTATAGAAAATCAATTTCAACGGTAAATGATCTGCTGATTTGATTTTTCTGCATTGCTAACAAAACAGTAATGAACATCAGTTCTACTCCTACCATTACAAGCAAAAGGAGCGCTCAACAAAACGTGCGCACAGTGAAGCTACATTTACGTCCAGAAGCAAAACAAGGGGCCATCTCAGCATTTGCTCAATGGATCAGGGAAACTGGAGAAAAACCTGATCGAGATGGGGCCTCGAGGTCTTCAAGCACTCTATGCTTAATATACTGGGAGTGGGGAAAACGCCGATGTTATAGGCCAGGGCTTTCCAACTGACGGCCCGCGGATCTCATGCGGCCCGCCGGATCTTTTTGGGCGGCCCGCGACTGCTTTGAAACATTTTATGATACCAACCACATACAATACAATTGCACAATTCATCTCATTTTTATTTAATGATATAAATTTCTCGCATCTGCTGCATTAATTATTATGTTGAATAAAAGTCGTATCTAATGTATATTTCAGTATAATCTCAGACGTTAGGGTAAAAACCATCTTATACAGCTATTTTTTTCTAGCGTGAGCGCCGCTGGGATTCGCCAGTAGGAGGGGGAACCTGAAAGTGATGGGGAGGGAGACAGGAGGCGACTTTCATGCATCTGCCCATTCCAAAAACATTCGCACCGCGCGTGCTAGCGAACTTACTTGGAAATTAATTTGCTGTAGTGTCTTCGTTCGGTAGTGGAGAAGCACTAAATTCACGTGATGGCGCGGCTCTGCCGCCATCATAATCTTTTCCACTGTTTCCCGTTTCCTCATTATCATAACTAGCATTTCTATCGTTTGAGCCTTATCCAAATAACCATTTCTCAATATAGTGCATTAAATAATTGTGCGGCGAATGACTCTCATTGAAACCCTCGAGAGCAGATTCCACGTTCTTCCTTTTCCTCTCTTTAGTAGAAGTTCAATATGAACACGCTTCCCTAGGTTCAATAGAATTCATTTTCTTATTAAGCCCGCGAATACGTCATCCCGAAACACCCGTAGCATCTGCCACTCTCTTAAGAACCGCTGTGACATTTTTAACACCATTTGCTTCTCTCTTCATAAAATGATATACTTTGGCAACTACTTTACGTTTCTGACTGTGAAGCTTTCCCTTATGCAACTTGCTCGCATTGCAATTATCACTAACAGAACAATAATCACTTAAAACACAACTTCCGAATCACGTACAAATGCTCCACTGTAGTAGGAAACGCAACTGGAAGTTTGCACCTCGCAGATACAGACAGTTAGGGTCAACGTTTACACTACTGGAGTAGGACTGTCAAGACGTGCTGGGAAAGCACGCGCTCCCCCAAAACAGCTATGTTTGAGGAATGAACTCTTCCGGTAGTTCTGAGACCACGACCTTAAGCGGCCACGCTAAAATAACACTACTGTATTACGGTGCGGCCCGCGGCTTTAACTAGATGCGACCCACTTCTAAGTTGGACAGTCCTGTTATAGGCGAATGTGATAGAACAGACACACTAAAACATTTCGAGGTTAGGAACTTGGAGTGGACACTAGCGTTTGTTGAAGGAGCTTTAAAATAAGTGTAAAAGATTGCAGGGTTGGTAGTCTTCCCTGCAGTAAGACAGCAAGTAGCATATTTGATGCGTAGAACATGCTTCACGGCTAGCTACCGTTCAGTAATATTCTTGCACGAGGTAGTCTCTTCCTCTGTGCAACACCTCGCTGCCTGCAACATCGTTGCATAACCGTAGCTTACTTGGCGCATCAGGTGTACGAACCTACAGAGCATATTGCTCATGATAATGAGTCATGACGCCGTATGAACAGCATATTTGATGGTTTCAGCTCCCTTCCAGAATTGTAAATGTTCTCTGTTGTTTCTACTAGTCTGGTGTGCAACAATCTTTTAAAGCGCTTCGTTTATTGAACTGTATTTTCTAGTAATGATATTTATTTAGGACATCATCCAACGAGCTTGGAAAGTTGCCACCAAGCAGTTTTCTTGGGTTTGCCGTTACGACGTATACCGTTGACTAAAAAAGGAAAGTCTGCGAGGTAGCCGGACGGCAGAAAGTTGGTACTTCGGGAGGGAGAAGAGGATGAAGAATTGCCACCGGAAACAGGCGAAAATGGGATTGAAGTAAAAGGTGTTAGGAGCACAGCTGATGGGGAGAGATGGAGGGGACGACAAAGTCGGGGGATGGGGAGACCGGGAGAGGCAGCTGGGGAGAGGGGGCATCGACTGATCGACTTAAAGGGAATTTGTTTTCCTTTCCAAGTGGAGCACCTCGTGGAAACCCACAAGGCAGTTTGCTGTTACAATTCTCCTCCTGCAACTCCCGGCTGCGACTTGTCGCAGAAACTCCCATACTCTGCGACTCTACTCTGCAACTCCCCTTTGCGACTTGTTGCAGAAACTCCTCCACGTTGCGACTCTCCTCTGCAACTCTCCGCTGCGACTCTCCGCTGTAACTCCTCACTGCGACTTGTTGCAGAAACTCCCCTACTCTGCAACTCCCCGTTGCGACTCTCCTCTGTAACTCCCCACTGCGACTTGTGGCAGAAACTCCCCTACTCTGCTTTTCTACGCTGCGACTCACCTCTGCAACTTGTTGTAGAAACTTTCCTACGCTGCGACTCTCCTCTGCAACTCCACGTTGCGACCTGTCGCAGAAACTCCCCTACTCTGCGACTCCACGCTGCGACTCTCCTCTGCAACTGCCCGTTGCGACCTGTCGCAGAAACTCCCCTACGGTGCGACTCCACGCTGCGACTCTCCTCTGCAACTGCCCGCTGTGACTTGTCGCAGAAACTCCCCTACGGTGCGACTCTCCTCTGCAACTCCCCTCCGGTGCGACTTTTCGCTGCGACTCTCCTGTGCGCCAGCACTGCTCGATACAGTCGCGGTTATGCGACTCCTAGCGGCACGACCAAAAAAGTCACGGAATGCCGTGAGATATTCCACCGTGAAGACAGGCCCTCACGCGCCAATAAATAAAAACTCAATTACAGGGGAGGCCCAGACAAATTTACGGCAAATAGGCACGGGGCCATAACGAGAAATTGAAAGTCAACGACCTTTGGTTTACTGTTAAGCGTTTTTGATGACATTGCAAAAAAATAATTTAATTTAATATTTCTCTTGTGACGTCGTGGGTTTCACAAATCACAGACCCGCTAACTACCAACACATTGTCACATGAGCCTGGCGCTCATACCCGTAAGCTTGCGGCCTCCCACGCACACTGGCGTCTCGCGACAAAATTTTGAGGAACAATGCTGGCCCTTTCCAGAGCCCACCCGCCTTTATAGCCTCGCTGTGACCGCGTCACCTCGCCCCCCCCCCAGGGTGCGACTGCCTGGTCTGCGATGCATCTGGCGCAAGTCGGACACCATCCCTCCGGACCTGCCCTGTGGGGTTTCGCCCACGTGTTCACTGCATGTGTCAACGATACCCGCTGCGCACCACAGTGCCGCTGTTTCAGTAGCGGACGCTACACTCTTAAAATAAAAAATTTAAAAAAAAATTGGTTTCGAACCCACCGCCCGCTCCTGTCTCTCGGTCAGCAACGCTGCAATGACATTAGTTCTGTGGTCACGGGGTAAAAGTTCTTAAGTCAAAAATCTCAGTTTGGAGAAAACACGGGTTAGATCATTGAGTCACCGCTTGTTCCTACGCTAAACACTATTTCTTAATTTTTTTTCTCGTTAAGAAGACAACATTTGAATTCGGTCGTTTTACTAAAATATAATATTGATACTTAACTTGTAGTTTCAGTATTTAACCCAATTTTGCCAAAAATAGACTTAAGAACTTTTACCCCGTTTGACCACAGAGTTGTCGGTCGGAGCAATTTCAGCCGGTTTACGCGAAGGGGCATAAGCCAAAAATGGCCGCCGACGCTCGCAGTCGCCGGCTGCTTTAACGGCGCGGCGGCCTCCGTCCCATATAACGTAGTGGAGACCATTACAGTGGCGCCCTCTCCAGCAGGACCTTCTTATCGGAACTAAAATACGAATCGTTGCTAACGATACTTCAAACGTGTGTGGCTGCTACGTAGGTTCGCATTACGTTCAAGCAGGCGCGTAATGCTACAAAAGATAGCGTCGATGTTCGCGCAGTTTCTTATATGTATATATTTTGAATAATTGAACATTTAGAAGAAAATTTTCGTATATCCCACAACTTTTAATGCCGATGTTGGCGAGCCCGTATCCGGCGACACTAGCGCTTCGTACAGTAGGACCCGCGAGCTTTTGTCCGCGGTTTTGATGGAGAGTTGCAGGGCCTCCGTCCCTGGCGGGCGGGCTTTCGGGCGCGGAGGCGGCTTGCGGCGGCGTCATCCGCCCCTCCTTCCCTCCTCCCCCAGAAGAGAGGGTGGGGGAGGGGGGAAGTGGCCGCAGACCGCGTGCTCAGCGCCCCTAACGGCCACTTGGCGCATCCCGTGCCGCGCCCCTAATGGCCCTTCCCGCGCCCGGCGGAGCCACCGCCGCTCCGCGGCTGCGCCTCGGCCCTCCCCGCCCCCGCACGCCCGCCCCCCCGCTCGCAGTCTGCGCCTCCCACCCGTTCTATCCGCTCAGCTTTCTCCTCGCCCCCCGCCCACTCCCTGCCTCCGTCTCATCCACAGCCACTGAACCTCCCCTCATCCATTTCCACCTTCCCCCCATCTTCCCTCGCGTCCTTTCGCTCACCTATCCCCATTCTGTCTCTCCCCTCCCCGTCCCTGCACGCCCGCCACGACCCGCTCTGCCTCGCGTCCCCACTCGGAGTCTACGCCTCCCACCCATTCTATCCGCGCAGCGTTCTCCTCGCCCCCCGCCCACTCCCTGCTTGCGTCTCATCCATAGCCACTGAGCCTCTCCTCATCCGTTTCCCCTTGTCCTTCCCCTCGCCCTCCCCTCCCCTCCTCTCGCCAACCTATTCCCAATCTGTCTCTCCCGTCCGCATCCCTGCACGTCCCACGCTGCCTCACCTCGCCCCTCTCATCTATGTCTCCTCACCCGTAGCCACCGAATCTCCTCCCCCATCCGGGGCCTCCTCTTCCTATCCGCTCACCCTTCCCGTTTCCCCTCCTTCGTCGATCCAGACACCACTCTGTCTCGCCCTCCCCTTCCCCACACGCCGCCTCCCCCGCTCTGCCTCGCCTCGCCTTTCGTAATCTCCCTCTCCTCCCCATTCTATCCGCTCACCTTTCTCCTCCCCCCTCCTCCCGCCCCCGAGTCTGCAATCTATCTCGCCCCTCCCACTCGCTGTCTCATTCTCATGCGTAGCCACCGAGACTCTCCCCATCCGATTCCTCCCCTCCCCTCCCTTTCCTCTCCCCTCCTTTCGCTCACCTCACTCCATTCCGTCTCTCCCCTCCGCTTCCCTGCACGTCACTTCTCACTACTCTGCCTCCCCACGCCCGTCCGTTGTCTCCGATTCAACCATGACCACAGAACAGACTTGTGACGGATCATCAACCGTGACATTATCCAATCTGGAGCTTCAATACCAAAAAGTAAAGTAACGAAGCTCCTGATTGGATAACCACGTCACAGCTGATGATCTGCCTCGAGTCACTATACATATAGTGCGATTTTTATAACTTTGCCCCTCAAGGCCCGTCTTCACGATGAAATATGTCAGAGTATTTCGCGTCTTTCTCAGTGTTGCCGCTAGATATCGCATGTTCCGTATCGAGCAGTGCATACGATCACGCGACATCTAGCGGCACGAGGGGAAAAGACGCAAAATGCCGTGTGATATTCCATCGTGGCCACAGGGGCTTGAGGGGCAGAGTTATAAAAAAATCGTACTACAAATCGGACAAACCTAGTTTGTTTCTTGGTGTCTCGTTTTTTTCTCTCAGTCTGTACCCCGAACTAAACCTGGACGCGCGGTCTCCTCCACCCAAGTTCCTCTCAGCTTTTTGCCATCTCGAGGCCCGCTTCGTCTCCTCCGCCCCGCCCTTCGCCCCGTGCCGCCCCGCCCCCTGCCACCCCCCACTTCCGACTCCGCAAGCGGTTACCTCCCCTCCCTCCCCCACCCCCTCGCACTCTTCCTTCCCCCTCCGCCGCGCCACCCCGAGGTCCCCTCCCGCCATCGACGCGTCACGTCGCCCGGGGAGTAGGGATGTGGGGTCGATGTGTAGGTTTTCCAAACATCGATTCGTTGGTTGTTAGTGATTCCGGCCGCGTCAACTACTGTTGTCGTTAGTCCCGGACGTGTAGTGCATGTTTTCACCTCGGGAGGCGTCGGTGATTTCTCCCCTGTCGGATGGTGAGATCTGGCGTCGACCTACCGTCGCTCCCTCACCAGGTATCTCCCACCAGCGGGGCACCGCCCCGGCCGGGACAAGCTGTGACTTCCCAACCGGTCTCCCGGCATGTGTGGTAGTGTAGTGCATGTTAGTGTGTGTGCAAGTAAGGGGTGAGGATTGGTCAAGGAAGAAGAAGGAATGATCGCGCGCGGTCCATAGCCCGTTTGTTAGGGTACTGCTCCGTCATTTGACTGGTGTTGAATGGGGAAACCTCGGAAAGCTATCGATCAGAGCAGCCGGCCGCCAGAATTCTCCTCCAGGCCTCCGACCAAGCTGACAAGTTAGTGTCGAAAATCATACCACTCGGGACTCGAACCTACGACCTTCTGGTCAGAGGCACTGCGGTGACAACAGTTGATGTACTGAGCCACCTCTCCCGGTCCAAACATCTATATTTTTATACAAATAGCGATGTATTTATCATCAATTTATTGAAGCCGATGTTTTTCAATGAACATGACCACAGTGACAACACCTTTCCCCTCCCCGCGCATGTGTACACTGAGTGATGTTAGATTGATTATTATCAATTAAATAATACGGTGTTTGCGGGCGCTTCAGTTGCCAAGGTCATAAGTCCCGTAAGTTTAGTCGATGTATTTTCTCGGAAGGTAGCGGTGAACTTCTCCCGCTGGGATGGTGAGCCGACCTACATGACCACAGGCGCTGACCTACACGTCGGTTTGCGGGGTTTTCCTCAGCCAGGTATCTCCCACCAGCCAGCCACTGCCCCACTCCCGGCTGGGGCAGCGACATCAACTGATGTCCCTGCAGTCCCACTGACCGGGAGGTCCTAGGTTCGAGTCCCGACGGCGGCAGGAATTTCAACACTAGCTTGTCAGATAGGTCGAATTCAGTCGCTGTCTGGAGGAGAATTCTAGCGGTTGGCTGCTCTGATCGGTAGTTTTCCGTGACTTCTCCGATCAACGCCAGGCGAATGCTGAAGGAGTACCCTAACAAACGGGCCACGGACCGCGCGCGCTTTCCATCCTCTTCCTTGTCCTATCCTACCCCTTTCACACTTACACACACACACACACACACACACACACACACTAACAAATATTACACTACCACACATGCCGGGAGACCAGTGGGGAGCTTACAGCTAGTCTCGGCTGTGGCGGTGCCCCGTTGGCGGGAGATACCTGGTTGAGGGGAAAACCCCACTAGTCGACGATAGGTCTGCGCCAGATCTCGCCATCCAGCGGGGAAAAGATCACCGCCATCTGTCGAGGATAACACGCACTACAATTAGGGGACTAATGACCAAAGTAGTTGACACGCCCGGAATCACGAATCAATCAATCAAATCCAGCCTGGACAAGTTGTGAACTCCCGACCAGTCTCTCGGCGCGTGCGGTAGTGTAGCGTATGTACTTGTGTGTGTGTGTGTGTGTAAAGGGTGAGAGAGGACCAGGAAGAGGAAGGAAAGATCGTGCGCGGTCCGTAGCCTTTTTGTTAGGGTACTGCTCCAGCAGTCACCCGGAGTTGATCGGAGAGAAACGAAAAACTACCGATCAGAGCAGCTGGTTGCCAGAATTATTCTCCACACGACCTAACTATGTAAACACGACCTAGCTGTGTAGCTAGTGTCAAAAATCCTGCCACTGATTGGTGTTAGAGATTACTAAAATATAAAAACATCGATTTTTCAAAACGTCGATATTTTGGTTTCGATGTCGCATCCCTACCAGCAAGGACACGTGAACCACGCAAAGCATAAACATGAGGCTTTGAAGTGTAGCATGGAGTGCAAACGAGTCAAAGAATACCAGGAAAAACTGTTAAAGAGTGAGGAGAAAGGGGATAGAAGTGTTTCTTCTATGATATTACTCGAACCGGATTGGGACAGAGACAGAGAGGGGAGAGGGGAAAGAGGAAGGGAGATACAGAAAGGGGAGAGAGAGGGAGTGGGGAATTATTGAGAATGTAGATGCATCTCTCCCTCCACTCTCTCAAGAAATTGTTTAGTTTAATAACTACACAACCGCGTTGAATTTTCGGTTAATTGATTCCGGAATTTTTGGTTGATTTAATATTTTGCTGAATATTTGCAGGATAATTTCATTTTTCTAGATATGCCTTCGTGCACTTAATAAGCAGATACTGAACCATTTACACATTTTCGCAGTTTAATTAGAGAGTTACTAATGTCTTTTTTCGTTACATGAGACTGGTTTCACCTAAGGTATAGCCTGTTATTTTCTGATTCTTATTTGAAATATCTTATCATGAACTTCTAATAATGTGTCTGTTAGGGTCAATATTCGAGTATCTCGCTTTAACTTTCGTAAACTATTGTAATTATTTCCGTATCATTATATATCAACAATCGAGGTTACATACGGTAGAGGGTATTCTTTATGACGTATTTAATATAAGTGAATTATATTTACTATGTTATTCAAAATAACATATCAAATGTATACTTATATAAAAACAATTATTTACACTCAGTATAAAGTCGTACACATTCGTGCTTACCAGTTCCAATTGTCAATTAAACTTGGGGTCCAAAAAGACCCCAGGTATAGTTTTTGATTGTAAATTGCAGATATGGTACGAAGGTTAACAGTTTTTTCTGTTTTTTCTGTTTGTCTTTCTTTTATTCAATTTCTCTCCCTTCTCTTTCTCTCTTTTATCTCGCCCTCTTTCTTTCCCGGTGTCGCTCTGCGCCCTCGTAGCCCATTTGGACGTAGCAGTCCCGCGTCGCGAGGCCAATGAAGCCCAGAGGAGCTCCTCGAGCAGATAAGCGCAAGGACAGAGAACGCGCCGGCGGGGGGGAGGGGAGGGGAGGGGCAAAGGACATGCGCGCTCGGTGGGAAGCGAACAAAAGACGCGAGCGGTTTGTTTAACAGCGCTGGAAATACACGTGTCCCAAATTTAGTGTACTTTAACGTCGCTACAACTATTTTATGCGTGAGTCTCTTCTTCTTCTTCTTCTTCTTCTTCTTCTTCTCCTTTCTCTCTTTTATCTTAATTTTCTTATAAATATCCTCTATCCTAAGTATTTTAAGCGTATTTTCTTCTTCTTCTTCTTCTTCTCCTTCTTCTCCTTTATCTTCATTTTCTTCTAATTATCCTCCTCCATCTTCTTTTCCTCCTTTGTAAATGGCCAATTATCAGAAAAGAATTAAAAGAAACTTACTTTTAGCAACACAATGTTCAGTCTACTTCAGTTGATGATTAAAGGAATCTTACAGCTTAAAACTGAGTTTTAGACCAGTGGAGTCAAGGTTTCCTACTGGTGGCAGTGGCACGCCTCGCGGCACCGTGCCATGCCACGAGATTCTCTGCGCCACTAGCGTCGGGAGAGGAAACTATTAGCAACACCGCCGTTTTACAATAGCGATGGCGTTGTCTCTTGCGGCGGGGTTGTGGAGATGCGATTTCGCCGTGGCACTCGTGTCACGGAGTGGCATCGACCTTGACAACACTGCTTTATTTAGTCCGTTCTATTTGTGAAATTTAAACATTAAACATTACGTTCACTATTTTATTTTTTTTTTTTTCAATTTTAGTCTACATGTCATTCTCACAAAAGTATGTTCGTAACTCACATAAGTATATAACGTAAGTCGAGTATGTCTATGTAAATGTTATTCCATAAAAATCACAGCATGATTGTGTTTTACATTTAAATGATGGACTTAATGATGAAGTGATGAACTTCACCCTTACCAAATCTTCCCCCTTCATATACATGTAGCAAAATGCGCATTATGTATACGAAATGAATTTCCTTACGCTACCATTCTTTTACTCGTAAAATACGGGCGATAAAACAAAGAAACAGCAATAAGAGAAGAAATTCACTAACTTTGTCCAAGCGCGTAAGGAAATATTTCCTGGATGTTCTTTTGCCATTCGCACTTTTTTTATATTCCTCCGTCCTTTCTCTTTTTTTGGAACGTCGACCCTTCTCGATGAGTATTTTCCTTCCTCTGCGAGGTCGTTGGTAACAGAAGTCGTCAAAAAGAACAGCACCGAAACCGCTGAAATTCCTGGCGCGTTGCCCTTCTGAAGGGCTTGGAATTTCTTGTAAGTTGCTCACTCCCGCAAATTTAACTGTTCCATAAAAACTAAACAAGCGAAGGAAATACACGTTAGTTCTTTTTTCTCCAATGCTAAACTATTGTGTTTCGCTCACGAGTAAGTTTACCAATCGACGGTAGACTATGTTCTCTCTGAAACTTCAAAACAATATGTGACGTTAATCGAAAGAAATTTGGAGATTTTTGTAGCAGTAATCACAATGACTAGCTTCATTAATTTAAACACTCGAATAAGTTTCGTGAACGAACCTAATATTTTTCGCCATTAATGTTATAACATGTTTCCTTCTATTAACCAGTTTATTTATTCGCAGTTTGTGAGAGATTTTCTCTACTACATTCATTACCACGGCCATTAGTCCCGTAAGTGTAATTCAGTTAAGTCAAAGACGAGGCAAGGTTACTAGGTCTATGTTTGCGGACACTGCGACAGAAGAAACTAACGCGTATGGTCCGATTAAAATAAGTTGGTGATTGACAGTTGTGCTTCTGAAGCTGTAGCTTCATACAATATGAGGGTATGATTTGGTTATTTTAATAAGTATTTATTTCAAGTGTTTACTTTCGTGTCCCGGGAGCACGTGCTCAGTGGTACGCAAACTGTCAACGTCGCTCCCTTCCATTCGCAACTGTCAATCACCAACTTTTTAATCGGACTGTAGTTTAAAAGTAAGGGTTGTACAAATTTCTCCCATGTGGCGATACATCACTGGATTCCTGGATCCCAAGCGCGGATTTTGATGACCTAAAACATTGCCAAAATTGATCAATAAAATGCTCTTAATCCTAGAAGGCTAACCATGAGTAAATTTTACTCACCCCGCCGCGATTTTGTTCCGTACTCCCGAATCCCAACTCTCTGCCACTGCTCCGTCTAAGAATGTTTCTGTTACTGAGATTCACTTCCCCGTCAGTGCAAAGTGGTCGCCTGCTGCGCTTCTTGAAGATTCTGGAGTGGCTTTCGTATAAGACTGGGAGTAAATTTTTCTCATCGTTATCTTTACCGTAAGTATTTTTGTATGTATTACTCATGCTTAGCATTCGTGTAATGCGTTTCGGTAAAATATTATTGCACTTTGGTTATCGGCAGTGGCGTAGCGTGACTCGCGCGTTTGGGGATGCTCAACAATAACGCCAACTGAACACATCATGATTCTTAATGTTCTCTAGAATCTAGGTTATTCAAACAAATGTTACACTAGTTCAACAGATTTATGTCAGAAGACTTCTTGAAAACAAATTATGAAATAGCTCCGCTTTAGTTCTCACGCGCGATTGACAATGAGATCACTTTTGAATTGATAGATTTCGAACTAAAATTAAAAATGTCATATATTTAAGCCAGAATTCAACTTCTTAGATATTAATTGACAATTAGTAGGCAAGCACTATATCCACTGTTTGTGCCCATGAGCAAGCACAGAATCACGAATGAGAAAGAAAAATATTTCTCTGACAACCTCAAGTGTGCTGCGCTCTCGTGCACAAATGAACAACTTGCTCAAGCCTTTTCTCAGCCGTATGCTGGCCGTATGCTAGCTTTTCAGGATTTGAGAATCCAAGGGCAGGGTAAAGAGGGGAGGGGAGAACCTCGCCGTCTGCGCATGCGTCATTACTCGTCACAGTCTCGCGGCAGACGCTAGAAGCATTTTAGCATCCAAGCAATCAGAGGCCAGGGTGTATAAACGCGCGGAATTCAATCATAGGAAATCACTTTAAAATTTATACAAAACGTGTTTCGCTGAATGTGTTTCACTCACTTGAAAGATTATCGATACAATATTTAAGCTTCTTTGATTAATATTTTACGTGGGGATGCTCAGCATCTTAGCGTCCCCTGACGCTACGCCACTGATTATCGGAGGTAGTAAATTAAACAGTTTACTATATTTACATTGCCATTGGAACCATAATATTACAGTGCGGTTCACACGTTTAGTGGTCTGTATTTATTTGCCAGGAGACGGAAGATGAAGATAGAAATCGGCTTATATTAGATGAGCTGGACGAGGAAGGCTTCGATGAAGATATTAGTTGTTAGCAGGTCCGTCGAGAATGCAAAGAATTTCTTCGCCCTGCTGTGGCTTTTCACTAGATAATGCCACTGGCAGCAACCAGGACATTTTATGTCATCGGATACGCTCTGCTATTCCTTATCACTAAAACACCACTGGCGGCAACGAGGGCATTTTCAGTCATCGGTCATGCTTTATATATTGCTTTTCAATAGAACACCACTGGCGGTAACATCGGCATATTACGTCATCGGACATACTTAGCTATTGCTATTTCACTAGAACACTGGCGGCGACACCGCGTAACTCTCAAACCTCGAGCCCCGTGAAGACCAGCATGCACTGCAAATGTGGCATTTTTGTAGGCTATCACGATAACACCACGCAGCATCAGCTCCAGTTCCAGTTCTCGACCGCTATCGGGTGTCCAGCTGGAGGACGGTCCGATGACTGAGGGGGGGGGCGTGTGTGGGTGAGGGGGCTTGTGTGTGTGGAGGCGGGGTGATGTGGTCCAAAACATCCCGTGTCGGGCGGACGCTGATAAGCGGCGCTCGCCTCGGCAGCCGCAGCGGCGCCGATAAGCCCGTGACGTCATCCCGTGCGCATGCGCTGTGATAAAGGCAACGCAATGGAGCGCAGCCCACAGATGCTCGCAGCGGAGGGAGAGGGCGAAGAGCAACGCGGAGACATCTGTTTTAGAATTAAAAAATAATAATAATAAAAATTCAAAAAGTAGGAAGAGAAGAGGATAGGAGTAAGGAAAAGGGAGGAAGACTGTAAGAAAGGAAGTAAGAGAAGAAGGTAGGAGGGACGTGAGGCAAGTAGAGAAGAGAGGAAGTGAGGGAGAAGGAAAGTAAACGTAGTATGGGAAGAAGAGAAGAGAAAAAAATGGGAAGAAGAGTAGACGAAGAAGGTAATTAACTAAAGAAAAGGAGAAGAAAATTGAGAACAGCAGAGCGCACAACTGAAATGTCACATAAATTGATTCCCCGCTTTATTTTCTAATTATCGAACATGTCCGAGAATAATATTTTACGATCTCTAAGAGATCTAAGCATGCGGAGAATAGAACAAGAAGGGAGCAACATTTCTGGATCCTTTTTTCCATTATTTTTTTGTCATTAACATGCTAACTGAAATCTTGCGATCACATCGAACTAAAAGGAGAGCTGTAGAAAAGTAAGGAAAGTTCTACAAAAGAGAATCGAAAACCCTCCAAACACCGTTTCATATCGTTCAGTATTTTTCTCGAAAACTAATGAAAGGGGGGAAGTTTTCAAATTATATTTCAATACAATTACTATTCACAGCGAAAACGGTTGAAAATGTTTCCTAAACTCTAATAGAAATGTTTTATATTTTCCAAGATTAATACATGGATGTTGCATGGAACTAAAACAAGGAAATTCTTTTGTGCACCTTCGCTTAAAAGCGTAATGTGCAAAATATAATTACAAATATTTTTGCGAAAGGGCGTATGTCAGATTATTGGACATTGCGTTTTTATATTCTCACTTATCTTTGCATGTAAAAACAGTCTTCGAACTTCAGAAAACTCGCGAAGTTACTTCGCTAACTAATTATGTTAATAATTAATGTTATAATTAAATTGTTACGTTATGTTAATAATTAAAATGTTAGGTTATGAATTACTTCATAACCTAACATTTACTTGTTCGCTCGAAGATAAAATTTGACTGCTTTCCATAGATTGATTACAACTCTGGCAATGAAACAATAAACAAATAATCGAAAATGAGCGTTTATTCTAACATGTTCAGTGCTTCAAATTCAAATTTAGTGTTTTCAACAATTCAAATTTAGTGTTTATTCTATAAAATCGTTTAATAAGAGAAAGTAAAAACACATCTAGGGCCCCACTACCTTTCACTTAAAGCAAAAACCACAAAATTCGGTTGAGCATAAAGCTCAAACTTTCTAAACAAAAACTCTTAGTTTATTTATTGCTAGCAGTGATTATTACATTTTAGTATTTTGAAAATCTAGCTCACTCTTGACACAGTGGAGCGCGGGTTCAAGGTGTTTCATACAAAACATTCACGTTTGTTTTAGCATAAATCGCTAGAAAAATAATTTTACAAAAATGTTACAATGAAAACTGAAATTACAAAAAATATGAGAATGACATTTTACAAGTTAAATAAATTAAACATTCTATAAAGAAAATAGTAAATAAAATTTTAACTTTAATGTACAATTAATAAAAAACAATTTATTTCATTGCCGTCCGTTTACAGGAATGCTGTATGGCTTGGAGGGTTCTGCCCCAAAGCCGTACTACAATTTTAAAAATTTTCATGTTAAAAAAGGGAGGAAATCAAGGATTGGCCATGTTTAAGGGAATAAAATTTATTAATACGCAAGGATACGTGACAAGCCCCCCCCTCCTCGACCCTCTGTGCGCACCCCTATGCTGAGAGATTTTTAATAAAGAAACATAAGAGCGAATATGAGAGTATTCAAGCTCGAAATGTGTGCCTCGCAAACGTAAATCTGGAAAAACGACATTCATCATTATGACAAACGATCCCGTTTATACCCCCAGCGTATTTTCTCCGGAGTGGCGGAGATATTAGGGCGGAATAACGCTGCAGAAGGAAGTCCCTGGAGGTGCGGCGCAGTACCATTTGCCTGCCCAGCCCCCCCTCTACCCCCCTCGACCCCCCTCCCCCAGACGTTCCCCCTCGACCCCCACCCCGCCACCCGCTCACGTGACTCCGTTTCGCGCCGCAAAAGTAAACTAATATATACGGCCGCGGTGCACCCCAAGGCTCGGAACGTAAACCAATTAATAAGGACGCCTCCGGAGACCAGCGGAGACCCCAGGGAAATGTGCAGATTAGCTTTCTCGATTACTTCGCCTGATTCACTATTTATTGGCTCTGGATTTTGCCTCGTTTGCGACGGTCAAACGTCTCTAACGGGAATACATGTGCGTTGATTAAAACAAAACAAAAAAAACATAGCGATCATTTTTGATTTTCCAAAATACGTGCCAGTGCTGAAAACCTAACTTGTGAGAAGGAAATGAACTTCTGAATGTTGCCGCCAGATGTATGAGGGCGCATGTCGGTAAAGTCTTTACACAGAGAAACGCTACCGCCGCCAATTACCTATTGCACTCGTAAGCAACGAGCATAATACAACTACAGCTCGTATGGCATGTCAGAGATATCACGAGAATAATGGCTACTAGGACGTAGCAGTATGTAATGAGACACGTCCTATAACTCGTAGGGCATGTCTCAGATGCCACACGAAAATCACTAATGAACTTGTAGGACATACCACAGATGCCCACTTATTGTCCTGGTATGTAATCATTATTCGATCCGGGCTATTATATTTTTAAACAATGTTGACGCAATAATGTGAAAACGAGCTGGAAAGTGGGAATGCCGTGTTGAGCTTCGAGCTGTGCAGCCTTTTTCCATTGTCATCTCAGACGTGCCTTTCGAGTTGTAGGACCTCGCAGTGCTCAGAAACCTCCGACCGCAGAGGGGATTCGTGGGTGGCATGTCGCACATGCCCTACGCGTGCAAAGGGTTAATATCCTTTCATCCGATAGCCCCGTCAGACAGCATTCAGAAGTTGAATGTTAATTGATTTCGTGTTTACGGGCGCGTCAACTGCTCTGGTCATTAGGCCCGTAATTGTATTGATTGATTGATTGATTCGTGTTTCCGGGCGCGTCAACTACTTTGGTCATTAGCCCCGTAAGTGTAGTGCGTGTTTTTCTCGGGAGATGGCGATGATCTTTTCCCTGCTGGATGGCGAGATCTGGCGTCGACCTACCGTCGACTAGTGGGGTTTCCCCTCAACCAGATATCTCCTACCAGCGGGGCACCGCCCCAGCCGGGACAAGCTGTAAGCTCCCGACCGGTCTCCCGACATGTGTGCTACTGTAGTGCATGTTAGTGTAAGTGTGTGTAAGAGGAGAGGATAGGACAAGGAAGAGGAAGGAAAGATCGCGCGCGGTCCGTGGCCCGTTTGTTAGGGTACTGCTCCGGCATTCGCCTGGTGTTGATCGGAGAAACCACGGAAAACTACCGATCAGAGCAGCCGGCCGCTAGAATTCTCGTCCAGACAGCTACTGAATTCGACCTTGCTGAGAAGCTAGTGTCGAAAATCCTGCCGCCGTCGGGACTAGAACCTAGGACCTCCCGGTCAGAGGGACTGCAGTGACATCAGGTTGATGCACTGAGCCATCTCTCCCGGTCCGTAATTGTGTTTGCAATTGTAAGTGCAAGTTCTTTTTATCAGGGAGATTCAGTGATCTTCGCCCGCCGGATGGTGAGATCCGTTGCTGACTTGAAAGTCGGCCTGCGTGGGTGCCTCTGACCGATTCGAGTCCCGGCGGTGGCAGGATTGTCGGCTAGCTACATCCCTAGGTCGAGTTCGGTCGCTGTCTGGAGGAGAAATCTAGCGATCGTCTGCTCTGATCAGAGAAGCTTTCTCCGATAAACACTACTCGAATAACGAGGCACTACCGTGTTGTAAATGTAGGATCAGGTCCAGTCAACCACACAAGTCTAAGAATACATTTAATGTTTCCACATTATACAACTCAACAAAATACAACCAAAACGTTTTTCGGGGCAGCGTCCTTGCCCCAATGTTAAAACTGATAAGCCGGCTGCACAGGTAGCCGACTGGCTGCTGATAACGGCTGTTATCTCGGGGCGGCGGTGGTAGCCCGGCGGGGCCGCTTTAGTAGCAGCTGCGCGACCCTTGACAAGATGGGAGCGATAGCCTGCGGGGAGGCACCGCCTGATGTCTAGAGACCGGAAAAATATTTAGTAAAAAACGTCAAAATTTGTACATAAATATGTAATGAAAATAGTAAGAATATGTAATAAAAATGTGAAATCGCATATAATATGTAATATTAAAATACACTAATAATAAAATACATTTACCTAATACGAAATTAGATTTATAAAAATTGCTCACTTCACATCATACAACTTTTCTTGTCAGTAATAAAAGCTTCATCTATTGTAATCCAGGACCGTAGATTAGCAGCCTGACTAATCGTAATAGAAGCCATTGCACAAACTGGCGAGATCTACGACCAGCAAACATACACTGTAGCATCTTCATCGATGTGTTACACGTCAGTGATCGCAAATTTTTCTCCGAAATTAATGTTGCAGATCACTAAACGCGGTGTCATTGATGATTTGGACACCCAGATTTCCCCAATAATGTAGGAAAATGCTTATTTAAAAAGCAACATCTTTTCATAAAAAAATATGGAATTAAATATAAGAAAATAGATAAAATATATTGTGAAAACAGCAAAATATGTAAAAATATGTAACGAAAAAATTCGATATTGTGTTTGGAGGGCTATGATTCGCCAAGATTACAATTTTGAAAACGGTAAGTAGAAAGACAAAAAATATGTAATTACATAAAAATACGGTCTCTACTGATGTCCCACGTTCCTTCCAGGAGCCGTACCTCATGTGTCGATACCCTTCGGCACTCGTTCACGTATGGCCGCGTTGGGTAGAGAGTTCCCTGGCGTGACTAGCGCCGCGTCGCTGCTGACTCGGAGTGTTATCCCCCACCGCCTGGTGAGGGGAAGGGAAGGGGTTGTGCCCCTCTACTAGCGGAGCGGTGGAGCGTCACCCCAAGCTCCTCCTCTGATTGGGGGGATACCACATACCCTTACAAACGAGCCACGGTCCGCGCGCGATCTTTCCTTCCTCTTCCTTGTCCTATCCCCACCCCTTAGTTACAGCACACACTTACATTTACATGAAATACACTGCCACACATGGCGGGAGACCAGTCGGGAGATTTGAGATTGTCCCGGCAGGAGCGCTGCCCGCTGATAGGAGATAAAAGAGTCCCTAAATTCAGAGAGTAGCGCATTCGATTGTTCCACCGATCCCGCCATTTTAAGTCCAGTTGTCAGCAGAATTGTAACTGTGAGATATTCTGTGTGTTGAGAACCATGAATCTATCGCAAATCAATATTGATAATCTTAAAAATCTTTCTAACGTCACCAATTGTTATAATTTCCCTTCAGTTCCTTATTGCTGCCTGACGGGGTTGTCGGGTGAGAGGATATTAAATGGCGGCGGTTACGCTACTCTCTGTATCTAGGGACTCTAGTAGGAGATACCTAGTTGGGAAAACACCGGAATTCACCGTGTAGTTCGGCAGCGAATCTCACCAGTCAGCGAGGAAAGATTACCGTCATCTCCCATGATACAAACATGCACTACACGTACGATAAGAATGACCATAGCAGTTGGCACACCCCGAAATACAAAAATCAATCAAATCAGTTGAGCCTCTCTGCGCGTTGAGAACAAGAATTAAAGGTGAGGAGCCAATCCCCTTTAAACAACGGAGAACATTGCCCTCATTCGTATTCCTGGCTTCTACTGCAAGTGTGTCGTCTTTGTTTAGCGACTCAATTGTCTTCTCCAGTTCATTGAGTTTACAAATAGAGACAAAGAAAAAGCAATTAGCGACCAAAGTAATGAAAACGGCATCGCTAACGATCAGAAGGGAAGCCTGGGGAAAAAGGGAGAGCGGAACGGAGGAGGAACAAAAGGATTTTCTTAAATCTGTTTAACTGTTTAAGTATTTCAGATTCTTAAAGATCTTACTTAGAATGCAATTAGAAGTTGATTATTTTAAATTAAATCTCTCTCTTCGAGTGAATAGAGTTCACTAAATAGATTTTTTTGCCGTGCTTGAGTGCTTGTCACCCGATAGTTAGTTTCAGAACTCTTATGGTACAGATTGTAATATTACGACCTTTTATTTAATACAGATAGCCTGCTGTGGCTTGTAAAATAAACATCATTGTTATTTTGTATCATTTATTGACAATTTTTTTCACAAAGTTTCGGGAACTCCTTTTTTCCCATCAGGAGATGAAAGCTTTGTATACTATTTAGGATGATGTATCCTGATGTTATGTTTCTGCCTGCCTTCATTCTTATTCTACTTAAACGTCTTATGACAGACCGTTCTTTTTTTTGGCCATGTCATGTCACTACTTCTTAACGAGAAAGTAAAACTAAAGTGTGGAAAGTTTGAATATGCTTCTAAATGAAGTAATGCAATTGAAGAAGGAAGCTTGATTGAGTCGGAACGTTAATGCTTAAATAGATGTTGGCCTTCCAGTTAACCACCCGTCCATCCAACGTGAGTTTCATCTTGTAGTACTAGTCCAACGTGAATCGGCAAGCAGTTGGGAAGTGTGGAGACGTGAATAAGGCATGGGCTTAAGGATGCAAGGGGTCGCGGCCTGCCTTCAAGCCTCCTGCAGGCAGGCAGGCAGGCAGGCAGGCAGATATCGACCAATGTCAGGAGAACGACCACCAAATATTCATAACCCGCCCCGCCTCCCCCACCCCACTCTGCCCCGCTCCGCTTACCCTTTCCTCCTTCATTCCCAATCTGGACTGCTGCTCCCACCTTTTCTCGCCATCCTCTTCGTCCTGTCGAAATACTACCTTCTCTCTTTGCAATGTCCACTTCTCTGTTGGTAAGTTCACCCTCCCTCTCGCAGGACTGTTGCTCCCACCTCTCCCCGCCATCCTCTTCTTCCTGTCGATATACTCCGTTCTCCCTTTGCAATGTCCATTTCTCTGTTCGTAGGTTCACCCTCCCTCTCGCAGGACTGTTGCTCCCACCTTTTCCCGCCATCCTCTTCGTCCTGTCGAAATACTACCTTCTCTCTTTGCAATGTCCATTTCTCTGTTCGTAGGTTCACCTTCCCTCTCGCAAGTCTGTTGCTCCCACATTTTCCGCCATCTTCTTCGTCCTGTCGAAATACTACCTTCTCTCTTTGCAATGTCCATTTCTCTGTTTGCAGGTTCACCCTCCCTCTCGCAAGTCTGTTGCTCCCACATTTTCCGCCATCTTCTTCGTCCTGTCGAAATACTACCTTCTCTCTTTCAATGTCCATTTCTCTGTTTGCAGGTTCACCCTCCCTCTCGCAAGTCTGTTGCTCCCACATTTTCCGCCATCTTCTTCGTCCTGTCGAAATACTACCTTCTCTCTTTGCAATGTCCATTTCTCTGTTTGCAGGTTCACCCTCCCTCTCGCAAGTCTGTTGCTCCCACATTTTCCGCCATCTTCTTCGTCCTGTCGAAATACTACCTTCTCTCTTTCAATGTCCATTTCTCTGTTTGCAGGTTCACCCTCCCTCTCGCAAGTCTGTTGCTCCCACATTTTCCGCCATCTTCTTCGTCCTGTCGAAATACTACCTTCTCTCTTTGCAATGTCCATTTCTCTGTTTGCAGGTTCACCCTCCCTCTCGCAGGCTTTCCGTTCATGTAAAATGACGGAGGGCGTAACCCTTAATGGAGGGCCCATGTCTGCATTCAGGGTCGACGTGTAGCTATTCCAGGTCCGGTTTTCCTTTATTTCCACATTTACAGCGAAAAGCCAACACTTCAGGAGAAAAAGAAGCCTACGGGTTATTCGCTGCAACTTTTTCTGAACGATTTAAGAGAGCACAAATCACGCCTGTGAACAGAGAATTTCGCGATGTACGAGCTGTGTATTTACTTTTACAAGAAAGGCAAATAGCTCTCTATAGCTTATATATATATATATATATATATATATATATATATATAGAGAGAGAGAGAGAGAGAGAGAGAGAGAGAGAGAGAGAGGGAGAGAGAGAAAGAGAATGAATGTCTTGTTTGCCTTTCGTACGCTTGTACGCTCACGTTGAATTTACACTTCGAAACATAGTTTATGCTCCCAAACGTTATGTTTCAGTCCTCACTTTCAGGAAAGCGAAAGCCTTTTCGTACGCTTCAAATTGCTTCAATGAGTATTAATGCTTATTATTATATGTAAGTCATGTGCTTATGTCTATTTACTACTCTGAAGGGATGCTTCAATCACTTTTGTAAATGCACAAGAATTCTCATGAATTATAAAGAGGTTTTAATGAATTTATAACATGTTCAATTAATAGAAGTCATTGTGATATCAAACATTTGCTGACAAAAACAGCTCATTACATTTGTGAAAAAATTTACAAGGGAAGCAAATATTTTTACGGATCCACTCGCTGTTTTATATGAACTTTAATATGTTCTCGCCTGATTTGAGATGGGAGAAAGAGAATATCTAGATTTTTAACTGTTTGTGGGAATATAAAGGACCCGAAAATTTAGCAAAAAAGCAAAATAGTGTATTTTTGTAATTAATGGAATGGAATGAGCTGCTTTTCACAGTAAAATTCCCATATGAGTTATCTCGTCTGACATCGTGTCCATTCAAAGAGACCGCATGGTATTAGATCTCAAGAACGTAAAGACAGCGTGAGAGAGGTAGAAACTGTGAGGTAGATACTGCCCGTCCGTCCGTTCGTGAACAACACAAGCGCCTAAACTATTCGTAGTATTTTTTCCAAAATGAATATTCCACGATCAACGTGACCCGAGTCGAATTCCTGCGATTTTGAAAAGAATTCTTTAAATTTTCGGTGTATTTTTTATGGAACCCCTGGAATATTTTCAAAATTATCTCAAAAATGTTTCCAATTTGTTGCCTTACATTTCTTGTAAGAGTAGAGTGAAATACTTTCGTAAAGATCTTAGGTCCGGTTTTCACTCTTAATGTAAGGTTTCGAAAATTACAAAATATTGAATTTTTTCTGCGTTCTTCTGAGAAGATCGAATGAAGGTAGTTATTTTATCTTTGAATAAAATTTCTTCTCCACAATTAGTTATATAATTAATATCAAACTCATAATTTTTAAAGTATTAGTTTTTACGCAATTTTCAGTGAAATATGAACGATATTAAAAATATTTTTTTCAAAAACGGTTGCAAATATTAAACTTTTGGTGTAATATTAGAAAATGATTAATAATGATCTTCACAGCATTTCACAATTTTTTTTAACAAATACTCCTCAGAATTCGTGGTAAGGTACGTTGTATTTAAAATTATCTATGTATTCAATAAAAGAAAAATATAATTTGACCTTGGCCTCCAAACACTTCATGATCTTAAAAAATATATGCCCGCTAAGTTTTTCGGAATGTACTAATTGAAACTTATTCTACTGAAAAATAAGAACTGCAAGGCCAATTTTTTCTTACTATCTTAAAGAACAATGATTTTACCTCCATTTAAAGTGTTTTTTAGATACTTCAGCGTGGTCCATGGAACAAACTAAAGGCCAGCCTGGCGGCTCACGGCAGCCTCTTTATCCCCATAATATTTTCAGCATGTATTTAAATCACAATCTAAGGAGAACCCGTACAACGAGAGAGCGTCTGACGTCAAAAAGCGTATTGTTCTTTCAACGTCCGTCCCAGGCTATGAGGTCTCTCTTGTCTCAGAAGATCCTGTATACGCAAAGACCTCGCAAGGTCAAACGGCGTCCAAGACCTTGAGGTCCCTCTTGCCGCAGGGGTGCTGTATATGAGAAGACCTCGCAAGGTCAAATGGCGTCTTGTTCCTCCCAGGTCGGTCCCAGACCGTGAGGTCCCTCTTGCCGCAGGAGATCCTGCATACTAGGTCAAACGGCGTATTCTTCCTCTCAAGTCGGTCCCAGACCTTGAGATTCATCTTGCCGCAGGAGATACTGTATACGAGAAGTCCTCGCAAGGTCAAAGGGTGACCTCTTCTTCCAACGTCTTTCCCAGACCCTGAGGTCCCTCCTGGCGCCGGCCGCGAGGAGCGCGCGCACCGCTTTCTGTTTGTTATGTTTCGCCACGTAGTGCAGAGGAGTCTTTCCATCCTCGTCCCTCGCGTCGACGTCGGCGCCCGCGCAAAGCAGCAGCTCCACGCACCGACCGCTGCGGTCCCTCCCCGCAGCACAGTGCAACGCAGTAGAACCATAGTAGTCAACAGCGTTCGCGTCGGCGCCTCGTTGTAGAAGAAGCGACACCACGTTTTCTTTATCGTTCAAAATCGCATTAATTAGAGGAGTGAAACATATTTATTAGTGTAGTTGACGTCCGCGCCAGAGTCTATGAGGTGTCGTAGGTCTCTTAGTCTTCCTTCTCTTGCCGCCTCACACAAATGCTCTAACAGAGAAGGAGAGGTTGGTGCCCTCTCCCTCCTCAACTCCGCCTCCCGCACCCGGAACTTCACCCTCTGCCTCGCGCGTTCGTCCTCGTCGGCCGCTGCGCCCTGGTGGCCGGCGCCTGAGGAAGTGGGGGTGGGGGAGGGGGGCTCCTCCCCTCCGCCCGCTGCTGCCCCTCCCGTCGCCGGTGCTTCGCGGGCGCTGGCGGCGGAGGTAGAAATGGACGCACGTGTAGATCGGGGCTCCTCCAACTCGCGCAATAGAGCATCAACACGGGGCAAGAATGTCTGCAACGCACTTTGCAGAGATGCTTCGACCTCATTCACACGGTCCTCCAGACGCTGCAATCCTCCATCTTCTCCAGATCCCTCGGGAGCCAACGTCCCATCCTCCCAAGCCATCACTTTCGCCAGGGTCTCTTCGAGTTCTCCTGCAGCTTCCGCTCCATCTCGCGCAGCGAGATCTACCAGCATTTCTCCGACTCGCCATTCCTTTCTTTGGCTCTCTGAAACGCATGAAATAAAGTATAAATTAAGACATATTGCTATAATTCATGAACAATAGTTCAATGAAAAAAAATCTTTTGTTTTTGTATTCCAGCATTATCATTTTGTATTCCAGCCTTTTCTGTTGCAAGAAATCGTTCATAATCGGGGGTTTTAGGCACAAGTGACGTGTTAGATTTTTACGGCATGAATGATAGCGTCATCATACATTCAGCCAATCGCGGCGAGAGAATTGGGGGGGGGGTAGAGGTAAACTGAACAGCCGACCACTGGTTTTCTCGCACGGATGTGAAGTACCCGAGACATCACAGGACAGTTGTTTCGCAGAATTAAGTTCGGTTCTCTTATAATAGCATACTTCCACTTCCAGCGTCAAAAAAATAGCTCCTAACGTCCCTCGTTTTCAAAAAAATAATTGAAGCTGTTCTTGAGAAAATCTGGCTTTGTATATTTTTTTTAAATTGCACATATTGCACGCAATATTGCGCAAAAACTACAAAAATTAAAAAAATGTACATGACCAAAATGTACATGTACCATAATGAATTAACTCATTATGAAGAACAAATTTTATTTGAAGGAAAAATCCCTCTCTGCAATTTTGCAGTTGGAGGAGGACGCCGAATAAAATTCAAACTTTTGCAATTTTTGAAAATTCAGAGTTAACCGTGAAAATCGGTTCTATGCCACCTTAATAAGTGTATTTTACTCTATTGTTACAAGAAATATAAAGAAAAAAATTGGAGCAATTTTTAAGAAAATTTCGAAAATGTGCGGGGGGCTTTATGTAAAGTATCCCCAAAAATGAATGAGCGTTTCTCAAAATCGCAGAGCTTCGACTCAGGCCAGATGGACAGGGGTTCCTTCAATTTGGAAGAAATCGCACGCATAGTTTAGGCTGTAGTGTTGTTCACAAACACTGGACGGACGGACGTTTTGATTGCAATTGGTTTTTCGGTATCAAGGACCCACAAAACAGGGATTCTTGCTACACATTAGGAGATTTTTTAAATTAATTTAGCTACTGAATTTATTCACTTTTTCGTTATCACGGCCCGGCAACGAATTTGTTTCTACCGAAAATTCGCCATTTTTTCGCGCAGTAGTACATAACGTTCCCTATACGTATATTATTCCGTGTATACGTACATATACGGGAAAGCAAAAAGATAAATTGTGCAATTGTTCTGTGAGAATATTGAGGACGTTCAGCTTCACCCACCACTTTCAGCTTCGTCGTAGCCAGTTTCAGTAAGTGATAGAGTGTAGAATCAGTGAGGCTACTTCTATTTTTATTTTTATTTCACATTTATATTTACAGTTATGTTGTAAATGTGTATTGTGTTGTAAAATTTTTTTATACCAACCAAATATGACGTTTTTTAGTCGTCGCCCGCTCTAAACCAGTCGCGAGCCGCACTGAAATATCCGGCGGGCCGCCAGTTGGAAAGCCCGGCCAATCGCCACAAACGTTGGCCCATAGGGCGGCTCTAGGAGCCTATTTGGTTTTATGATTGGTTGATTTATGATTCCGGACGCGCCAACTGCCAAGATCATTAGTCCCGTAAATAAAGTGCATGCCTTTCTTTGAGATACAGCGTTCTTCTTCCCCCTCTGAATGGTAAGATCGTGTCTGTCGGGATTTTTCATCATCCAGGTATCTCCCTTCAGTGAGGCACAACCCCAGCTGGGGCAAGCTCTGAGCTACGGATCAATGTGTGGTAGTGCAGTGCATGTAAGTGTGTGTGTGAGAGTTATGGGTGAGGAGAGGATAAAACAAGAGGAAGGAAAGATCGCGCGCGGTCCGTGGCCCGTTTGTTAGGGTACTGCTCCGGCATTCGCCTGGTGTTGATCAGAGAAACCACGGAAAACTACCGATCAGAGCTGCCGGACGCTAGAATGCTCCTCCAGACAGCGACTGAATTCGTCCTAGTTATCTAACTAGTGTCGAAAATCCTGCCACCGTCAGGCCTCGAACCCTAGGACCTCCTGGTGAGACGCACTGCAGTGACATCAGTTGAAGTCCCGAAACACCTCTCCCGGCAAGACCCTATTCGGGAAGGAAATATCACACGGGAAATGAACCCCGAAACATAAGGTACTGCGCCGGCATTTGCACACAATCCACAGTAAACACATTGAAATTTACACACTTACAGAGTGGATTTAGTGTCAGCTAGGGCGCTACACAAATAAAATGTTTCACTTACACTTGCGTGATTTTGAGACACAAACTTAATTCTTTTATTTTTCCGGACATTCTGAGTCCAATCGAGGGATTAATTTTGTAAATATCAGATGCTGTGATTCTCCAGTAATTTTATCTAATTATTGTCTACTGGAATATATTTACTTTCAACAAATCTAGTGATAGTAGTTTACCTGAATTAAAAGAGCGTGTGTAGAGACCCAGCCGCTTCCGGTTGGCGGATGAGGGAGCAGACGAAGTCCTACGGCGCCTCACACGGAATGAGAGATCGATTGCTGATAGCAGTTGCCTTCAGGCCACGCGTAATCTCCAGGGTCAGCGGTCGAGTGGAGCCGACTCGTTTGCTGATTGGCCGTGGCCGCTCAGGTGATGAACATGAAGCCTTGCACTTTGGCCACCACAAACACGTGCGTGGCTCATTGTAGTCGCTGATTTGGGAACTGAAATGATGTATTTTCGACAGTACCTTCGTTATGTATCAGTTATCAGCACGCAAAGTACGTCGCTAATCTGTCGGGCGGTCCATTTTAAGACAGATGTATGGACATCTGTGCAATCGTACGATAAAGAAACGTCTGAAACAATTTTTGGAAGGGGATAATACACATGTGCCACGTATATTCTGCACGCCTTCCGTCAGCGAGAGTACGTAGATGGGATGAACAACTTTAAAATTAGACCTTTTTTTGTTGCCAGCGCGATATTTGCAACCAAAACATTAGAAACACAACCATCAGCAATACCAAATCTTTCTTAAATGTTTGCGTTTCTCATTAAGTGGTCTGATGATCTTATTGTGATAGATAACACTTCTTTCAGCAAAAGATAATTTAAAAATTTATTTATAAGTAGTTTTGAGTCCAATCTCGATAATGTTTCAGAAACACATGAACAGAATTTTCTTAAAACTGGTGCATTTATAAATAAGATACGTGTATGATTTTCATTACAATCTCTGAAATTTCGAAAGTTGCCAACCCTAGAACGTGTTCAAAATAGAATTTCGATCAGGTCTTTTTTGGTGGGGAAAAATCCAGATTTTCTGAATCTAGATTTTTTCCCTAGAATATACTATGTTCTAACCCTTAGATTAAGTGAAAATTACTAATACTAGACCCTAAGTGATGTTGTGTAGCTACTAGATTTCTACCAGGTTCCTTACGTCTTTTTATCTAAATTTCTGTGATATATACAATCATCCAAACATTTACCAATCCGAATGTACTTTATCCACGTTTAATTGGAATAATTGGAATGTGACTACTCTCCCATAGACCTCACATTATGTGAAGTTCTTCCTGTGACAAGAAGTGAGGTTTCCCAATTTCGATTTCCTCTCCCACACACAAAAAAAGCCACCGAGTACACAACGGTCAGTCAAATTAAAACTTGCGATAAAAGGAAAGAAGCAATGTAAATTCAATAAATTATCCCTTACAGCTACATAATGTATCATCTCTTTCGTGGTTTTTGGCAATTACACAAAAATGTTGTTTTCTGATCAAGTAGAAAAATTTGATTCACTGCTAACATTTTTTTCCACTGCTATTCTAACAGATCTGAAGTAAAAATTTGTTTATGTTCCTTGAAAACAGCATGTATACATGTTTTAAGATATTTCAACTTCTCGCTTCATATTCTTAATGCATACATTAATCGGGAGTATTTTTACTGTATTGCATTTACAACAGGATGTCATATGATGAATTTCATAGAATAATTACATGTTGTTTTGCTTTCGTACAGAAAGGCCTCGGGGAATAATGTGAAAATATAGTTCAAAATGTACCTTATAAAACAAGCGCTATGCGCATATTTTGCCTATTTTGTATATGCACATGCAATGAATCAAAAGCTGTGTGTTAATCGCTGAAAACGACAAAATTAGTGCTCCAAATCACTTTTTATTGACATTTAATTAACAAAATTGATATAGCAGTAATACATGCGGTACTTATTCAGCTGTTCAATTAATTTACAGTAGGATTTTCCAAGTTAAACGATGGAAATAAACGAAAACAAAAAACATAAAATGATAATGAATTTCATCAAAACGAATGAGTATCCGAAAATACAAACGGCTTGCAATTATTCTGGCGATAGCTCCGACGAAAAGGGGAAGAATAGAGAAATCAGTTTTGAAGAGGTGTTTTCTAAGAAAGGTTATTTCGTTTTAAACAATTACAAATAACGTACTTCGATGTAATGTCGAGCTCAGTTTCTACATAAGTTATATAATGATTTTTTTCCATGAATTATTTGATTTTATTTATGCAATTCACGAATTTCCTTCGGCTATTTTGTTCTATCCTTCTTCGGCTATCCACTTGAATTACCTTTCTAGAAAAGGGTTTTTTTTGTATGATTTCTGAAGTCATCTGGGAATGAGGGCTCTTAAATATTTATTGAAATAAGGATCACAAAGCATGATACAGTTGGTAACAGTCTTGTTTGTACAGTTCATAATTTGCTCGAAAATCATTAACTTTAAGTGGAAAATTGAGACTAATGCAAATTATATTACAAGATAATTGAATAATTCCAGTTAAATAGAATGTAACATTTGTACACCTAGACAAAATGACCTTGAATTTGAAGTTCTGCAGCACGTTTAGTTGCTTGGAAACCTTCCTAGCGGCTAGTTCCCGCGCTACTAAATGTGCTCGTGAATTTCTAATTCAAGGCCATTTCGTGGGGGTGTGAGAGAAAGGGAGAAGGGAGGGGGAAAGGGGAGATGAAGGGCACAAAAACGTCTGCCGGGTTTTCCTAATAACAATATAACACACCCTAGCCAATACAAACGATTCTTATTTAACTTTATTATAGAGCAAAGAGGTACACCCGTGTAATTCAGTCGCAGAGAGTATCAAGTAATTAGTAATTTTACATACACTTGCAGATTCTACAGGCTCTGAACAAGTGGGGTAGAATCGAGAAGCATCAAACCAAAAAAATGTAATAGAATGGTCAAGAAGATTGTAATATATAAGATGTAATGTCGGTCATATAGATATACTGTGATGTGTATTGTCAGTCATATAGGTATATTTTAATATATATGAATTGTCATTCATATAGATGTGTGTATTATTGCCATGTATGACTAACATGTATAATATAATGTTATTATGTATAATTTTGAGCATTGATCAATTGCTCTATTCATCTTTAAGACGGGCAAGCATTAATTGGCAGACGTACATGTAAGCAAAAGCGCCGAGGTCAGGCAGAGCGCCGAGCAAAGGCACAGACCGGATGGTGTGGGCCACTTATCAGAGATACCCTGCGCGCGCCCGCACGTGGGCCAGAAGGAGGCTCCACCGGAAGCTTCCGAGACAGCGTGGGCTATTCAGCTCACTCTCACTATACTGCGATTTTTGTAGGAAGAGCTCTCAAGATAACTCAAATCCCATCTTCGCGATGGAATATGTCACGGCATTTCGTATCATTCACAGTCGTTCCGCTAGATTTCGCACAATCGCGACCGTATGAAGCAGTGCTTGCGATCATGCGCCTTCTACCGGCAAGACCGAGAAAAGACGCGAAATGCCGTGACATATTCCATCGCGAAGATGGGATTTGAGTTATCTTGAGAGCTCTTCCTACAAAAATCGCAGTATATATCCCCACTCCCGTGAGTTGCCGGCACGTGCGTCTGACCAAGCATGCCACGCCCTGCCCTGGGCTGATTTAAGCGCCCTGGCTGTGTACTCAGTAGACACTTGCAGCCACGTAGCGGGAGCTATCTGGTTGTTGGTTTCTCACATTAACCACTTTCATATTTCTATATTTTACCCTTATTAAAGATTTTGTCTTCTAAAGAGTTAGAGTTGATAATTTACCTCGTCATCACCAGTCACGTGTCCTGCCCACCTCAGAGAAGTCGAAAACTTAGCTTTTCGAGGATCCATTTAGTTAATTGTGACTGCGCCCCGCCGCTCCAAGATAAGTGACCGGCGGCGCGCACGTTACAAGATTACGCTGTGAGGAACGTTTTTTGGGGCCATTAGCCCCCAAATGTTTGTTCTTAAGGTCCTAAAATGCTTCGTTTAGGAGATATTTAACGGTGTACAGTGACTCACAAAACTATTCGGACACGGGAAATTTAGCAGAATATTCATGGATTACGAATATTGAAAGAAGAAATTAAATGTTAAAAATAGTATGTTATACGATTACTTTCATAAGCAGTCATAAGATACTCACGAAAGTTTCTTTAAAATCACAATAATCAACTGATATTTTTAAATTTTAATTTTTTATGCTGAAAAGTTACCCCAGAAAACTATTCGGACACTTGAATAGAAATATAAACAAATATGCACAGTAATTAATTTTCAAAAAGAAAAATATATAAAAATAACACAATAAGGAAGTTTAATATCTTGTAGTCATCCCCCTTCGCTGCAGCACTTCCTTCAGTATATTTGATACACTTTCTACCAAGTTTTTGGGTATTAGAAGGAGAAATGTTTCTCCATTCATGTTAAATTATTTGCTTTAATTATTGTTTGGAAAGAATTGAGAATATTCTTATCTTATTTTCCAATTTTTCCCAAACGTGTTCTCTAACAGTAAGGAACGGTGACTGAGGGCATGGATGAAGTCCCTTTGGGCATTTCTCCAGCAGACAAAGTTGAACAACCTGCGACTTGTGCGAGGGATCAATATCCTGATAAAAATAAAATCCATCAAGAATACAAAGATTTTCAGCAATTTGTTTTAAATTTTGTTTAAGAACGTTAAGATAGTTGAACCTGCTCATCGTTTGCCCTGCGAACACATGTTCACCGCCACCATCGAGTGATATGCTGACCCACACCATTACATTTCCTCCTCCGTGCTTAACTTTTGTTTACAAGTTCCTCCTTTCAGCTCTTAATTTAGTCTCTTCCACATCCGAATTTTTCCATCGGATCCACAGATATTCATTTTCGATTTATCGGCAAAGATTACTCTATTCCACCAATCTTCATCTTTTTCTGTGTGTTATTTAGCAAACCTTTGCCTTCTCGGTCGGTTCGCTTTACTTACTAGTGGCTTTCTTCTGGCAACACGGCTATGGAAATAGGGCCTACTTAGTACCCTTCGCACGGTTTCGGGATTTACTGTCTTGCTAAAGACAATTTATAACTGTGGAGTAATTTTTTGTGCATTAATACGAGGACCCTTCTTTTTTATTCTCATTACGAAATTCTCTTCTCGATCAGAAAATGTCTTCGGGCGTCCTCCTCCGGGTTGCAGTTCAATCCCCTATTAATTGATGTACCGTGAGATTATGTCACTCACTGTCATTTCCTCATTAATAGCATTTTTCAAACTTTTCGGCATGATTAGCCCTTTGCATGATGGTAAATAATCAGCTGACGCTGCTCAAAAGTATTGTTCTTTCCTAGACGATTCATTTCGCTTAAAAGTTCAGGTGCCTACGCATGTGCTTCATCGACTGATAAGTAATCTTGAATTTGCAGCCAAGGATTGAAGGTTTCAACGTTCTTTTCGGAGATCAAAAGATCCGTTACCACGTTGCCCCGACGGCTGTCCGAGTAATTTTGTTGAAGCGCAGTCTCTGCATCAGCGATTCATTTCCCTTTTAATCAAACAAATACATATTTTTGGAAGTGTTTATAAGGTTCAGGTACATAATAATATTCTATTGTTTCAAATTCGTGCTCTAACTAATGATTATGTGTTTTTCTGAGGAAAATTTAAGGAACTTTTGGTTAAATTAATAAATGTCCGCATAGTTTTGGGAGACACTATATATTAAAAAATTCTGACGAGCATTGCGGGTTGCACTTTACAAGAATGTTTCGATTTTTTAAAAACAAATCCTTCATATTTTTAAAGTCAAAGTGCAATTCGTCACGTCTTGAAATTCTCATTCTTTAGAAACCCCATTTATAAAGATTGGTTGAGTGTGAGAGTCGCCAAGCAATGTTATGTTACTGAAATAATATAGGAGGTTGTTGTTGTTGTTGTTATTATTATTGTAACTTTATAATTTTTCTTTTTTAAATAGAAAAATTGTCGGGGTTTTCTTGTCCACACAAATTTTGTCTGTACAATGTTTGTGGAGATACAAAGAAAACAAAGTATAAAGAACAAACACTTCAGACTTAAACTTAAAACACTTAATACTCAATTTTAAATCATGCACATTATTTCACAATCTTTAGTGATGCATTAACTTCTATGATTAACTTCTCTCAATCAAGGCTCAAAAATGTTCTGACAATGTTCGCCGTACCAAGTAAAACCGCTTTCTGCATAGTTCTCAGATGTTTTTCTTGCAGTTGCAAAATTTCTCCAGCTTTCTCCCAGTTTTTTGTGACTACATCATTTACGGACACTACCACAGGAACTATCTCTACTCTTCGTATACATACCCTTCATTATTATTATTATTATTATTATTATTATTATTATTATTATTATTATTCCACTACATCACGACTAAAGATGTTATGAGACTGCTTAAAATAAAATCTACTCCAGGTTGCAACCAGCTACATAAGGAACAGATCTATGGACTGTCGGTGCCTCTACAATATTTTGAGCATAATGTGGGCTGTTCCCAATGAAGAAATTTCCTGCACTTCCCATTCTTTTGAATTACCTGGGAGTTTAGACAAGTTCTTACACAAATTTTGCGGAACAAATCCCAGAGCTCCGATAACAATCGGTACAACCTGTGCTTTTACGCCCCACATTCGGCTGACCTCGATTTCCAAACTCTTGTATTTAAGACGTTCTTCTGCCTCCTTGGTAACGACATTTTGATCGCAAGGTACAACAATATCGACAGGTAGACACGATTTTTTCGCCAAATCCCGGATACCAGTTTCCGGTTTGTTTGCTTCTATCGTACGATCAATTTGGATATGTTGATCATACAATATTGCACATAATCCAATAGAAGTCACCGATTTTGGTGAGTGTTCGTACCACTTGGGGCATGTGTTTGGAACTTCGAGGGCGGTACAGATCTTCTAGTGGAGGTAGCTACACACCCTGTAGTGTCTTTTTAAGTATTCTGTCTTTACTAGAATGGGACAAGTTGAGACAATATGATCAGTGGTTTCTACATGTTCCTGGCAAATGCGGCATTTATCATCTTTTTTGAAATTTGAGAACCGTTTTATCGTAATGTCATGTTCTCAAGGCTTGATCTTGGGCAGCTGATACAAGTGCTTCTGATTCTGGCTTCATTCTTCCCCTTTTAAGCCACATAAATGATTGATCTTTATTGATCTGCACCTTGTCCATTCTTTTTAGTTATTGTCCATGGAGTGGTTTGTCTCTCCACGATTTTTTGTGTCTCAGCATCAGAAGTTCAGTGTCTCTGTTATTCTGCGTGTCTTGCATAGTTTATTTTGCAATGCTTCTTGTTACTCTAACAATACTTCCCCCAATTGCAAAACAGAAGATTATTTTCCCATTCTTCGGTCAGATTTCATGACCTGCCTCATTAGTGGGTCATATTGATGGCTAAATACATACTTTCCCATCCCGACTATTGCATTGTGCCAGGAGGCTTCAATTTGTTTGAGGCCTCTTCCTCCTTCCTTACGTGACACATTAAGTCTATGTACATCAGCTCGAGGGTGGGAAACATGATGCATTGTTAGCAGTTTTCTGTTTTTTCGATCCATGATGCGAATTTCTTGCTTAGTCCAGTCCACTAGTCCGAAACGGTATTCGGCTACAGGCACCGCCAAACTACTGCTGATATTTTATTCCTGGAGTTCAGAGCAGACTGCAGGACTCACTTTTCTATATTACTCCTTGCGAATTCTCTCTTTCATTGTGTCGTTCGAGATTGTCTCACATTCTTCAATGCCCAGATATTTGTAAGTTTTACCTGGCTCAAGATCTTGAATCACAGTGTGTCTATCAACTTCAATGTTCTCTGACGTGGTAATTTTGCCACTACATCATCTACTACATTATTTTTCCACTACATCACGACTAAAGATGTAATGAGTCGGCTGAATACAAAATCTACTCCAGGCAGCAACCATCTACCTAAGGAGCAGATCCGGTGACTATCAGTGCCTCTACAATACTTTACGCAAAATGTGGGCTGTTCCAAATAAAGCAATTTCTTGCACTTCCCAGTCGTTTGAATAACCAGGAGTTTAGACAAGTTCTTACTCAAATTTTGCGGAACAAATCCCAGAGCTCCGATAACAATCGCGACGACCTAATTATTATTATTATTATTATTATTATTATTATTCCACTACATCACGACTAAAGATCTTATGAGTCGGCTGAATATAAAATCTACTCCAGGTTGCAACCAGCTACCTAAGGAGCAGATTCGGTGACTATCAGTGCCTCTACAATACTTTACGCAAAATGTGGGCTGTTCCAAATAAAGCAATTTCTTGCACTTCCCAGTCTTTTGAATTACCTGGGAGTTTAGACAAGTTCTTACTCAAATTTTGCGGAACAAATCCCAGAGCTCCGATAACTATCGGGACGACCTGTGCTTTTACGCCCCACATTCGGCTGACCTCGATTTCCAAACTCTTGTATTTAAAACGTTCTTCAACCTTCTTGGAAACGACGTTTTGATCGCAAGGTACAGCAATATCGACAGATAGACACGATTTTTTCGCCAAATTCCGGATACCAGTATCCGGTTTGTTTGCATCTATCGTACGATCAGTTTGGATTTGTTGATCATACAATATTGTACACAATCCAATAGACGTCACCGATTTTGGTGAGTTCGTACCACTTGGGGCATGCGCTTGGAACTTCGATGGCGGTACAGATCTTCAAGTGGAGGTAGCTACAGACCCTGTAGTGTCTTTTCAAGTATTCTGTCTTTACTAGAATGGGACAAGTTGAGACAATATGATCAATGGTTTCTACGTGTTCCTGGCAAATGCGGCATTTATCGTCTTGGGAAATTTTGAGAACCGTTTTATCATAATGTCGTGTTCTCAAGGCTTGATCTTGGTCAGCTGATACAAGTGCTTCTGATTCTGGCTTCATTCTTCCCCTTTTAAGCCACTTTTTCTTCCTTACGTGACACATAAAGTCTATGTATATCAGCTCGAGGGTGGGAAACATGATGTATTGTTAGCAGTTTTCTGGTTTTTTCGATCCATGGTGCGAATTTCTTGCTCAGTCCAGTCCACTAGTCCGAAACTGTATTCGGCTACAGGCACCGCCAAACTACCTATTGTTGATATTTTATTCCTGGAGTTCAGAGCGGACTGCAGGACAAGTCTCACTCTTCTGTAATACTCCTTGCGAATTCCCTCTTTCATTTTGTCGTTCGAAATGGTCTCACATTCTTCAATGTCCAGATATTTGTAAGTTTTACCTGGCTCAAGATCTTGAATCACAGTGTGCGTATCAACTTCAATGTTCTCTGATTTGGTCATTTTGCCTCTTTTTAAGTTGACTTTAGCACACTTATCAAGACCAAACTTCATGCAGATGTCATTGCTAAAATCATTGATGACAGACAGCATTTGGGAGAGAATAGCTTCGTTCTTAGCAAACACTTTAAGATCATCCATGTAAAATAAATGTGATACAGTTGTTGTTGTTATTATTATTATTATTATTATTATTATTATTATTATTATTATTCTGAGGAACCAAGGACACGGCCTGTTTAACGTCGTGAGCGTCGCGGCGCCGCACGTGCCGTGTGCTGAGCTTTCGGGCGAGGCGGCGGCGGCGGCGCACTGCCTCTGTGTGGCAGCGAGCGGTGGGGGGGGGGATGGCGCCCAAGTCGCTGTAACCCTCTTAGCGGCAAGTGGCCGCTGTGATCTCGTTAAGGGGCTCCTCCTCTTTGGACGACTACCCGTCACCGACTGCTGGCGGGCGCCCTCCTCCTCCGGCTGCCGCGGGGCGCTCCGTTTGTCCTGCGACTACCAGTCCTTATCGCCTGCGACTACCAGTCCTAACCGCCCACAACTACCAGTCTTTACTGCCTGCACTACCAGTTGTTACTGCCTGCGAATAGCAGTCCTTACTACCTGCGACTAGCAGTCCTTAATGCCTGCGACTAGCAGTCCTTACTACCTGCTACTAGCAGTCCTTACTGCCTGCTACTAGCAGTCCTTACTGCCTGCGAGTAGCAGTCCTTACTGCCTGCTACTAGCAGTTCTTACTACCTGCGACTAGCCGTCCTTACTGTCTGAGACTGGCAGTCCTTACTGCCTGCTACTAGCAGTTCTTACTGCCAGCGACTAGCAGTCCTTACTGCCTGCGACTAGCAGTCCTTACTGCCTGCTACTAGCAGTCCTTACTACCTGCGACAAGCAGTCCTTACTGCCTGCGACTAGCAGTCCTTACTGCCTGCGACTAGCACTCCTTACTACCTGCGATGACTCTTCAGCCTGTTGGGAATAGGGTTCGGGCCCCGGCGGTGGCAGTTTTCCAACACTGGACACCGACCTGGAACGAATTCAGCTACTGAATAGAGGAGGATTGATTGGTAGTTTTCCGTGGTTTCTTCGATCAACACCAGGCGAATGCGGGAGAAGAGTCCTAGCAAACGGGCCACGGACCGCGCGCGATCTTTCCTTCCTCTTCCTTGTATCCCTACCCTCCCTCACATGTCTGGAGCTTAGACACGATCGCGGCAACGATTTGCCCTGCTGCCAGGGAAACGAGGAGTGAGAAAAATCGTCACCTCCTGAGTACACAACTTGCACTACTCGTACATTCATTACAGTACTGACGACAGCAATTAACGCACTTTGAAACCACACTCCGTAACTCACCCATTGCCAGAACTGGAAGTGTGAACTACGGTTCTTGCTCATGAAAGACTGAACCTAACCTAACAGCCCATTACATTTGAGTAATATAATTTATAATTTAGTCTGTAATACATGAAAGTAGTCAACCAAAAAAATGTATAAAAAATCTAAAGGTTTTATTGTATTTTTAAATCTTCTACAAATGTGGCTCAGAATCTAAGACCCACTATGAACCAAAAAACACTATGGAACTTCTTATATGTAACAATTCATTCCTATTTTTTTTTCATTTTTATCATTTTCAAAATGCTAGTCTTTTCGCGAAATTTTAGCAAATGTAGCGAATTTTTATATTTTTTCCAACCTAAAGTTCACTTAATTTTTAATCCAGATATTTCTTTCTTAATGTAATTCAACATTATTATGCCTTTAAAAAGGTCCGTGTATAATTTTTTTTCGCGCTACTTTGTAACTCAGTAAAAGTTAAGTATCACCTATGAAAAAATGACGACTTTTTTAAAAGAAAAACTCGTTTGTGGGTTCCTCGTCTGCTGAAAGGTGGCGAATTCTTGTTCCTGTCTGTCTGTACTGGCACTACAGCCTCTGACGGGGCCAAGGTCTACCTTGTTCCTACATGTAGTAAGTACTTCCTCTGCTACGTTGTCTTGTCATAATCCACGTTTTGTGGAACCTTCTTTGGTTTACTTTGCTTTACGGCGAAAAGTCTCTTTGCCCTGCCGTTCAGTCTGTGTGCCCATCCAATAACAACGCTCACTCTTAAACCGCGTATAGAATTTTTACCGATTTTCTTTCCTTTGCCACAGTCAGGATTTGAACTCTAGAATCTCAGAGTCAGAGGCACTGCAGTGACATCACTTGATTCCCTGAGCCACCTTTGTTGGTGAAATTTGTTTGGTAATTCCAAATTGTTCGTTGCAAAAGGTTTTAGTTACCTGTGCTCTTTAAATATTTTAAAAATTATTTTTTCAAATATTTTAGATAAGGTGGGTAGAAAACTTAAGGATCGGTAGCTATTAATGTCCGCATGGTTTTTATTGAGATTAGCAATGAGGATAACAATGGCTATTCTGAGGCAAGAATTGTAAATATTAGTTGAAAATACTCCCAGGTAATGACATGAACAGGATGTGAAGCCCGTTTGCTCCAGAGAACCATTGATTCACCCATTTGATTCACTCGTTATACCTTCAGATACTTGAAGCACTGCACTTCTGAAAAAATAATTGAGGCTTCCTTGTTTAAAGATAATAGGGCTTATGAAATTACAAAACCCGTGGAAAGGTCAGCATCGTATTGAATAAACTACGCCATATTTAAGAAAAACTATCCCTTTACTGAGTGAAAATCTGGCAATTGTTAACAACTGCGCATTCTACGTCACTTAGCCTCACTGCGCGTTGTATAGTGATGGAACACGCGTGGAGGGGCGGGGGATCACCGTCACGGGAATGTGTGGTGGAGCAGGTGTCAGGTGAGCGCGCTGAATTTATATGAGGGGCGTCAAGCGCCATTCACCTGTTGCCTTGCCGGCAGTGAGAATCACAGGGACAGGCACTCTATTAATGAGAGGATGCATGAAGGTTGGCTATGTTTTCTTTTATAAAGAGAAAAAAACTAAGAAAAAAACTAAAGGCCGAATTCTGTTACGAGCGTTGTTCGCCTGAATGGCGAGAACACGTTTATTGCCTATAACTTACATGAATTGAGAATTTATCATAAGTGCTACCTCATCGTATATTAATTAATACTCTGGTTTTGGGCCAAGTCCTTTTGATAAATTTACATTTACATACTTGTTGGCTGGCCTTCGGCACCTCGATTCGTGAACTGCACACGCTTGCAGTCACGTCGTGGCGAGCGGGAGCAGCAGCCCGCGTGTCGCTCGCCCAGGAGTCCGGCCGCCCACGGTCTTCATTTTGACGAATGGAGTCACTCATTATTTGCAAACGGGGCCGTCAGACGACACCACATCGCATATCAGCCACTGTTACGTGGCTGAGCACTACCGTGAGTGCTATTTTTGACTACGGCACGACTCGCCCGTTGAATGGAATTAATTCCAACTCAATGGTGATAGCGAGCGGTCGAAATTTCAAAGTCTGTCGGCACTGACAAATCTCGCCGACAGCCGTCTCTTAATAAAGCTTTTGCCGAAGTACCTAAACTTTCGCCGCAGTGTTCAAGTTTTGGTCTCCCCTCCGCTTGCTTCCTCGTCTCCCCACCCTACCATTGGATTTACGCATGATCTCATCACGTGATCGGAATTTCGCATCTTATTGTCTTCCTTTGAAAGTTCTGGAACTTTCCACGGAATTCGGAAGTGGACAGGTGTTTAACAACCCCTTCCCTTGCTGTTATATTTTTCTGAGCGTCTTGGTTGCTTTTGTTGCGTGCACACAGGCTCCAGTGACAAGATAAAGCGACTCCTTGTTCTGTCATTTTGAGGTTTTTATAGAGTTATGCTGGATTATCGGACGGGAGCCGTGAAGGTTCTAAAATGGCTTGTTCCGGTGCTTTTCTGCAGACAAAGCGTGATGAGCGGTGGTGAAGGGAGGGTCGTTCTCCGCCCGGGATCCTCCCGAGGGTCAGAGTGTCCTATTGTGAGTTGTTGGGGGGGGAGGAAAGGCGCGACATTCCTCAGCTGTGCGTGTCAAATCGGATGTTGGCGTCGCTCTGTGCCCTGGCGTCTTAATGCGCGTGACGGAAGGGGAGTCACGGCGCACGAATGGGCCCTACGTCTCATCGCAATATATATATATATATATATATATATATATATATATATATATATACATACATATACATAACTGGATATTGGTATGTATATAAGAGCTAAAATCCGTCAGCGTTGGACCGATCTCCATGAAAGTTGACACTTCTATGTGTTTATTTTTCACCCAGAAGCTTTGTGTTGTTAATTCTGTTGTAACTCCACCACATGGCGCTCTAGAACAAAACTAAATATTCACGTCAAATGCAACCCGCAACTCACTCGGCAGCATTTTGAATCTATGTCGTTAAATAACTCGTAAACGAAGCGTTCTAGGGCCCTAGAAACTACAATTTTGAGGTCAAAGGCCTCAAAGAAACTTTTGTCACAACGTATTCTACAGAAAGTGCTCTTCTGGAACATTCTTTTACATTTCTGCTGGTCCGGCGTTTCCCGATATTACCTCATCTGTTCAGAGACGTGCAGAACCTGCAAGTAAATGTGAATGAGAGGAACAGAGATCGGCAGAGACAGGGACAGGGTGAGTGAGGGAAGGACAGTGAGAAAGGGATATGGAAGTGGAAAGAGGGAGATGCCAGAACAACGTCTGCGGGGTTTTCCTAGTCTTAAATACGTCACATCCACTACCTGCGATAGCTTATCTTGCGGAGAGCTTTGAGGTGACACCCCGGCAAGAACTGTGATCAAAACTGGTAGAGAAACAAGTCGTTTATGTCATAGTTCTGAAGTGATTAAGAGACACCAAACAAAAAAAGAAATAAATTAGCAACTGGATAACTGCAGAAAAATTGGAACCTATTATCGCAAAATGGGACAAGTCTGTTTGGCTTTGCAAATGATATCAGAATATTTGAATTGTTAGTGGTTTTCTCCAAGCCGTCGTCGAGAATTCATTGTGAACAGGACCAGGTTGTATGAAAAAGAACTAATAGGATATAGTATGTTCAACCTGATGAAATTAAGTCTGTTGTTGTTTTCTATTTTTGTTTGCTTTGGCTAATCTAATTGCAAATTATTTAATTCAGCAGCTGATTAATTACTGGATTTATTGCTACTATACAGATTCTGTTAATTAAATGCTAATAAAAGCTAATTTGAATCACTAATGTTGTCCTTTTCCAGCGATCAAGGTTTTAAATCAATTCAGGTGTACATTTAAAACAGATGAAATATGTACATGGTGCTTAGGAATTTGGTTCGAAATGTTTCACGAAACCATAGAAGGTAAATTTTAAAACAAATTGTCACATTATTCCTGCGGAACTTCTATACGTAAGTGATATATAAATTTCATGTAATAACTCTTTATATGACATTCCTTTGGCAAATATATGGTATTGATAAGGCAATAATATTGAATTAAATACTCTTGATTCATATATCTTTTACCAATAAAAAGTGAAAAGTTGACACGAGAATTACATTAATAGATTAGCTGGTACCGGTGCATTGCTGCCGCTGAAGAAATAATTGTGGAAATAGTCCTTTCCCCCATCTTTGTTCTCTCTCTTCCTCTCTTTCTACCTCACTCTTTTCCCCTCTCTCTCTCTCTTTCCTACTCTCTTCCCCCTCTCTATATCTCTTTTCCTCCCACTCTCTGCTTCTCTTATTCCCCCTGTCTCTCTCTTTTTCCCTCTGTATCCCTTTTTCTCTCTGTCTCTCTTTTTCCATCCGTGCCTCTTTTCCCTCTGTCGCTCTTTTCCCCCGACTCTTTTTCCCTCGTGTATCTTTTTTCGTCTGTGTCTTTTGACACAGTCAAGATAACTGATAATTTGATAAATTGATAATTTTTGACAAACACGTGTGTTGAGGCAGCAAAATAATCTTCAAAATGATTGTTTCCTTAAATTTAGCAACTTTATTCAAGTTTTCGTCGACAGGGCCCGACAATAACAGGTTTTGTGCGTCATATTCGCCGTTTTATATTTTCTCGCTACAGAATTTGAGAAAGTTATGTAATGTTGCGCGAAAAAAACGGTGATTTTTTGTCACAAAAGCTCTTATTACAGAGCTCCGGTAACGAAAAAGTGGTCCAGTTGCTCAATTTCGAAAAAAAATCCTCTAACACGTGGTGTACCCTGAATTCATGTTTTGTGGATCCTTGATACAGCAAAATAGAATGACGGCAAAACGTCTGTTTGTGAACAACGCTAAAGGCTAAACCATTCAGCTTATTTTCTCCTTCACCTTATTTGATATCCCCCAATCGATCTGGCTGCTAGAATTTGAAACCGATATTTTAATTTTGGGGGTTACATAACATGAAGACTCTGGAGCATTTTCCAAATTTTCAAAAAAATGGCTCCATCGTTTTTTATTAAATTTTGTTGTTGGATAATGTGAAGGACTCTCATGAGAATGGTGCAGGTCTCATGCTCGTTGAAAACTCTGATTTTTCGATAATTGCAAATGTTCAACCTTTTTCAGGAGTCTTCTTACTACTAGAATATTCAAGATGGAGATTTTTTTCTGAATGAAATCTGTTCCTTAAGGATAGGTTTTTAAATAAGGTCAAAAAACCTGACACAAAACAAAATTATTTATATTATAACGATTTGACTTTTTTTATTTTGAAAGTGGAAATTATTTGTAGACTGAAGAATTGTAGAAAATTATTGTGTCTTTGATTCCTTACCCAGTAAGAGAGTGCTGAAAAACTTACAGGTCATTTTAATGTTTAATTTTAGTCCCGGCTCACACTGGTCCAAAGTGACTCGAAACATGGCTATAAAAAGAAAATGAAAACTCTGTGTCTGAAATTTTGAATATTAAATCTTTTTCAGAAGACATTGGAGAACAAGACTTAAGTTCCATGAAGTTATTTCAGTAGTTTTTGTTTCCCTCAGGAAGTCGTTAATTTGCCATTGTTCGATCCACTCTTCAAATTGATTGGTTCTTAAAAATATTCGTTAATTCAAAAAGTTTTTTAAAATCTTTTCTGGATCTACTTACTTACGGGACTAATGACCATTTTTCACATGTTGGTTGATTTTCACTTTTCACTGATTACTTTTTTGCAAAAATAAGTATTTAAATATAATATGTACTTGTTTGTTCAATAATGTGTTATTATGTCATGTGATTTCTTTAAAGGTCCTTAAAATCTGAGAACAAAATTGTTTGAGATCAGTCAAAATGCCTTAATGTGTTTGTAAATAGACAATTTTATTCTTTATATTTATTACAGTAATACAAATATAATTGTGGATTTAAGAGGGCTAACATCACTCGACAAACATTTCTAGGACTCCCTCATTCTGTAAGATAGTAAGATCAGTCTATTTAAATGTAAATTCCCCTATAATTTTTCGTTTTCATAATTTGGCAATACTAGTTTTGGTTAGGGGAACTTCGTACCTCAAATTTTTCTCTCTTTCTGCGTTAACTATCAGTTCGCATTGGATGATTCGGTTCATAATTATCGTCAAGTAGTTGTGGTTATCTTTTATACCAACATATTAAGCCTGCGCGTTCTGATAGTACGCGAAAAAACAGCAATGATAGTAATAGTACACGAAAAAAAGTAATTCATGGTTTGTACATTAAGCCAACACATCGGGCTCTGGGAATGACACACGATGAATTTCACAGTTGTTATTATCAATTACTTCTTAGAATGGTTGGTTTTCTCCTCAGAATAGGTTGGTTTTAGCCTAATTTCTTAAAACATTACCTATGTATTCAATAAAAGATAGAAGCTATTTGAGCTCACATCTTCTTCAATATCTTAAAAACTATTTCCCGTAAAGGTTTTTTCTTAAGACGCTGTACTAATTTGAGCTTACTTAATTGAAAAATTAGGACTCATGATCTAAATTTCTTTGTTTGCCGTCTCAAAGAACACATATTTTATTTTCATGTAAAGTTTTCTCGAGATACCCATGGTCAATTAAACAAACAAGCTACCTTATGATCCACCGTAGTCGATTGAAGACACAAGGATCCTTACGATCCACCTCGCGTCAGCTATATGAAGAGCTTTCATCAGTGATGTCAAGGTCGATGCCACGAGCGGAAGTCCACTACCCCGCCACAAGAGACAACGCCATCACTATTGTAAAACGGCGGGGTTACTGTTTCCTTTTCCGACGCTAGTGGTGCAGAGAAACTCGTGGCGTGCTACGGTGCCCCGAAGCGTGCCACTGCCACCAGTAGAAGACCTTGACACCACTGGCCTACAGTACCCCCAAGTGAAACTTGAAGCACGCGTTTCAATCACGGAGAATATTCAGTAGATAGGGGGAGGTTGCGAGTTCAAACGGTGTCCGGTTCTTCTCAAACCCACCCCAGGGCCGGAGCTCCTTCCTCGCGCCGACCTTGAGAAGTGTGTACACCGCGCTCGCGTTGTCGCTCTCCGCCGCGAACTTCAGAGGAGTCTCTCCGTGCACGTTCCTCGCGTTGACGTCAGCCCCCGCCCACAACAGCATTTCCACACAACTCCCGCCCGACTTAGTCTTCGCAGCCCAGTGCAACGCGGAATTCCCCACGGTGGTGACGGCGTTCACATCGGCGCCTCGCTGCAACAGAAGAGACACCACCTTCGGGTTGGCGGTCCGCAAGACCGCGTTATGGAGCGGAGTGTATCCGATACTATCAGTGTAGTTGACGTCGGCACCGGAGTCTATGAGGCGTTGTACGTCACTTAGTCTTCCTTCATACGCCGCCTCACACAATTGCGCTCCCTGGGGGCAAGGGGACTTTCGCGCCGCCTCTATCCTCACCTCCACCTCCCGCACCCGGCGCTCCACCCGCTGCCTCGCGCGTTCGTCCTCGTCGGCCGCTGCGCCCTCGTGGCCGGCGCCTGAGGAAGTGGGGGTGGGGGACGGGGGCTCCTCCCCTCCGCCCGCTGCCGCCCCTCCCGTCAAGCTCGTCCCGTATGGACTCTGTTCCTCCAGCGTGCGAAAGAGGGCCTCGAAAATTTGGGGCACAAACGTCTCCATGGCGCTTTGCAGAGAGTCCTCGATCGCCGCCCCTCCGCCGCGGCTTTGGACGCGCAGCGAACCGTCCGTTGCAGATCCGTCGCAGGCCGCCGATATCTCCTGGGCCTCTTGAAGTTGCTGCTGAAGATCGCGAATGGCGTCGTCCTTCTCCTGCAGCTTCCGTTCCAACTCGCGCGACGCCGCCGCCGCCGCCCTCTCCTCCTGCAGGCGCAGGGCCTCCTGCATCCGCTCCTCTGCCTCCTGGACCTCGCGCTCCGCCTCCTGTTTCTGCAAGTGCAGCGCCTCCTGCATCCGCTCCTCTGCCTCCTGGGCCTCGCGCTCCGCCTCCTGTTTCTGCAAGTGCAGCGCCTCCTGCATCCGCTCCTCTGCCTCCTGGACCTCGCGCTCCGCCTCCTGTTTCTGCAAGTGCAGCGCCTCCTGCATCATCTCCTCTGCCTCCTGGACCTCGCGCTCCGCCTCCTGTTTCTGCACGCGCAGGGCCTCCTGCATCATCTCCTCTGCCTCCTGGACCTCGCGCTCCGCCTCCTGTTTCTGTAAGTGCAGGGCCTCCTGCATCCGCTCCTCTGCCTCCTGGATCTTGCGCTCCGCCTCCTGTTTCTCCAGGCGCAGGGCCTCCTGTAGCTGCGCCAGCCCTTGCGCCACCAGCTGGAAGGCGTCGCCGACGGCGTCCGCGCCATCTCCTGGGCCATTCTTGCCAGCGCTTCTGGGACTCGCCATCTCTTTCCTTCGGCTTCTGAAATTCGTGAAATAAAGCACATGTTAAATCACTTTGCATGTGAATTCAAAAGAAGCAATTTTTTATTGTACGCGAAATGTAAGAAATGTTCTCATAAGGTGTCATCCATAAATTACGTAAAGGCCCATTGACAATGCAAACATAAACATAAGCATGACGTTAACATAAAAGTTAGGACTACGTCCATAAGCGAACTCATTCACAATGCTTTCGCATAAGCATAACGCATAAGACGTTAACTTAAAAGCTTGCAAGCTTCAAGCATCTGTGCTTATGCTTATGTCGGAAATAAGAAATGAACAAATCACAGTACGTCTAACTCAAAATCGAGTATTGAAATAGGATCGAAGTCGATAAATCGAACAAAATACTTGTTTCCCAAATTGCTTGGTTGATTTTCGACGGTTTTCTGCGTTGTTTTGTAGCGTACCATCTTTTTGTAGTTTGGTTTTGTTGTAATATTCATAGTAGTACCATTTAGTTTAAATTTTTATTGAAATTATATATTTTAAACAAAATTTCAATAAATATAAAATATAGTTTCTCACATCCAACCAATAGTGACTAGAATGGCCCATAGAAAATAGAAAATCTTTGCTTACGCTTATGTTGGACATTGTGAATGCTTCATTTTTCACTTATGTTAAAAAGCGTTACGCTTATGTTTACGTCTGCATTGTGAATGGGCCTTAACGCTAAAGCGGGAGGGAAGGGGTCTGGCAGCGTCAGGGTACACACACGTAAGACGCTTGTTTCTCGCGCGGGAGGGCCCGGCGCCGAATGACGTCACTCGGCAGCTGGATTGCGCCATGTTATCAAATGGAGGCGCACACAACGAACGCTATCGGCTTCCATCCGCCAACGCCGGCCAGCAGCCGGAACTCTTGGGAGTTTCGGCGCGCTGGCTGCACTCGCTGGTTTTCAGTCGAGTCGTGGCTTTGAAGTGTCTGATCACAAGATTCAAAAGGGATGGAGTACTTTTTTGGTTTTGATGTTGTTTGTGAGGCTCGTTGTGTGTAATAGAGGGGCAAAAGACACGCGAATAAATGTGGAAAAGTGCTGGAAAGAAATTTCTGCGTATATGAACAAGTAAACATCTTCATAACCTCAATATTAGTTTGTAATGTTAAAAGTTACATTAAGGGAAACATTAATCAAATCAACAGAAACTAAATGAAAATACAATTTCAGAAGCATTTATCAGTTTATGTGAGTATACACAATTAGATGATTATACACGAATTTCTGAAATGTATCTCCCATAACTGATGAATTGGACAATCGTTCTGTCTTGCAACGTTACGTGAAACCAATTGAATAGCGTTATTGGGAAAGTTATCAAATCCATATTTATCAATAATAGTGTTTTGTAAAACACACATGCACTTCATAATTCTCGTAAATTAACATTAGTCTATATCAGGTTAATAAGTATTTTGAATATAATTGTCGAAAGCAGCGTTCAGTAATTCCATTATTCCAAATTTGGTTTACTATTATTCACAAAAACAGTGCATTTTCTTCTTCGATGTCACTGGAAACAATTTCGATAAATGAATGATCCGCAGTCTCTACCTCGCACACGCACGGAAATGAAGTACTAGGATGAACCGCTAGATCTCGACACTGTCGAATCGGCGTCCTGTGTGTCCGCCCTTGCTGGTCGAGCAGCGCTGCTTATCAGCAGCAGATGCCGGCGTCGGCGTCCCAGCGTTCTACGTGTTTGTACCCTTACGCTGTTACATAGGGAAATGGAAATGCGTTACAAGAAGAAGGGAGGTATTGAAAATACTCGAAATTTGCGTTACTTACTTTATGGACGGCCCCTAAAGAACTACGAATAATATTCATATTAGAGGTCTGCATTCTCCGCGATTTTTACCGACCAGCGCTCGCCCGCCTCTCTTTTCTCGAGACCACGCGCTCGACTGTCCTTCGCAGCCGGTTGCGGACTCCCGGGAGCCGGCGACCGCCCGAGACTCGGCCGGTCTCTGCAACCGGCCGAGACTCGACAACCGGCGGACCCCGTTCACGGGAACTGCGCCACGTAACAATCGGCCGACGCGTCGCAGTAAACATCTAATGCCAAGTTTCAGGAAAAGGAAGGAGTATTGAATGGTTTTTAAAATAAATGACCAATAATTTCGTTTTTTCAAAATTTAAAATATAGAGGAATTTTAATATTAATTTTCAAATAATAAATTTTAATAAAATAATTATAATAAATTGTAATAAATAATTTTAATTTTAATTGTAATAAATAATTTTAATAAATAATTTTAAGAAATTGTATAAAAAAAGAATAAAAAGCTTTAAAAACGACTCCTCGGACGCACGGGAGAACCTCAAGTGGATCTATTGCAGTTCTGCCTGTGACTTCAAAGAAAAGACACTCAAAAGTTTTAGAGATAAATTCCGTTCTTTGTAATGACTAGGTATCGGATGCTTCGGAAATTGCCTATTTTATTCTAATGAATTATTAATTTTCCGTTATTTTATATGGTGCAATATGGAGCAAATACAAATGCTCTGCTAAATTTAGATGCAAGTGCAATGAAATATATTAGTACCTTTCCCTTCCAATTTTGTATTTTTGCCGTCTTTTTCCAAATATTTTTGTTGTTGCTGTTGTTGTAATTTTCAGGCATCTGAAACGCAGGTCTTGGTTTCTTAATCCGGCAGTAGGCGTGCGGGTTGCCTCAGTCACCTCAGCATTATTTTGAGCTCATTGTACTTTTAGTTTTATTTATAATCTTGCGAGCTTCTCAATATCTTTCGAGGAAAGCTTTGTGCACATATCTCGACCCTTCTCTTTCAACTGCTTCCTGTCCTTTCCTGGAAATTTCGTCGCAACGGCGATGGCGCGCTGCGTGGGAGCCACCGAGTCACCTCGCACAACCTTTGTTATCGCTTCCTGCCACGCTGTTCACAGTAGTTCACTCAAAGGAAGGGGGTCTCGTGGAGCTTCAATACTACTCCACAGAAGTCAATGATTCACAATTTCAGCTTTTACGATTTTTTAATTATAATTAATCGCTTATCTTGTATTGAAACGAAAAATAATGGAATAATTGAAAAACATTGTACTCGTACATATAAAACTTTATATGCATCATTTCATGTACACATACTTTTGACGAATTTAAAATAATCTTAAACGTGTGTATATAATAGTAAATAATGTATTTTGAATTATTGAGATGAATAGGCTGATGTGCCGTGACCGCTGTTGTTTGGCCGCCGACTGAGTCGACAAATACAAAGGCCATGTCGGCTTACATAAACTATTTCACAATAAATTACTACACCCAATGACAAGACGTTTTGATGCAAGGAAAATAGTACCCACCTCATTTTTGTTTAGCATATGCTTTTTTCTTATATACTCGTGAAATTATGACCAAATATTCATTGTATTTAATAAATATGCCTTATATTCGGGTTTGTAAGAAACTTCAATGACATTACAGTTGGTACGCAACGAATTATCTTCCCTCAAGCACTATAAATATAGAAAAACAATAAAAATTTATTTTCAGAGTCTTTGTTTGCCTTAATTCTTTCAAAAAATGTATTGTTTGTCTCTATAAAATTATTTCCAGTCAATCGATAAATTGTTACTTTTCAACAAATTAATCGTTTAATTGAAATTGTATTTTCTTTCGATTAAAATGAATTGAAAGTGTTGCGATCACTACATGCGGCGACTTTATATCCCGTACATGCATTGAGGGGCGAAGCTACTGTGCAGTCCGGCGCTTGGCCGAGCGCTCGAGCGCTCGAGACGCTCGAGCGCTCGAGCGCCCGGGCGCTCGGCGACTCCCGCGTCTCGGCGGGAGCCGCAAGGCGGCCGGTCGAAATGTCCGTTAAACAGCTATCTCTTCCCCTCCGAGCAAGGTCCCCCTCCCTTCGCCGAGCGTCGGCGCGGAGCCCGAGAGTCTCGAGCGGTTGTTTTCGCCTGATTGCAGAGCTCTAATTCATATGTCGAATTTGATTGCGTAAATGTAGAATGAAATGATATGCAATTGCGTGAATGAGAAACTGAAAGACTTTCTGTCGATAAAACTTCGTCTCATTTAGCCGAATAGTGCTTCAAGTCACCAATGCGTCAATTTGTGCCCAAGGAAGCCCTGCAGTCCTTAAGGAGCCGCATCCATTGGACAGAGCCAAAGGGCAAATAGCACAAAAATTAGCCTTTAGAACGGAACTACGGCCCTGTTTCGGAAGGAACTATCACACGAGAAACGAACATCGATATTTAAAAAAATAATGTTACTTACAATTCCTACGCAAGAATTCGCGTAGAATCAATAAACACATTGCGTTATTTTATTCTTTCAAAGTGAAATTAGTGTCACTTTAAGTGAAATTGAAAGTGAAATTAGTGTCACTACAAAAGATTCACTCTTTCATTTGCTATATGAAGGTTACGCTGGTCATGCATTATAACATTGATTTTCGTATTTTTATCGAAACACTGAGTTCATAACGAATCCAGTAATATGTTTTGAAAATTTGCAACTGTTCTGATTCTCTGAAAATTGTATCTAATTATTATCAACTGGAATATATTTCATTTGAACTAGTAGTAGTAGCAGCAGCAGCAGTTTTACCTGTATTAACGTAACGAGTCCCAACTTCTTCCGACTGTCTGATTAGGGAGGAGACGAGGTCCTTCGGCGCCTCAGACGCAATGATATATCGATTGCTGATAGCAGTTGCCTTACGCGACGCGTAATCTCCGGGGTCAGCGGTCGAGTGGACTCTACTCGGCTCCTGATTGGCGGTGGCCGCTCAGGTGATGAACATTACGCTTTGCACCTTGGCCACCACAAACACGTGCACGAGTCGTGATAGTCATTGAGCTACGTACTGATATGATCTATTTTTGACAGTATATCACTCTTCTTCGTGAATCAACCTATACAAAGAACATCACTACTCTGGCGAATGGTTCATTTAAATTGAGACATCCGAATATCTGTGGATATACGAATCGTACGAAAAAAAATCTAAAACAAACGATGTTTGAAGTATCGATGTTTGGACCTGTGTCATACGTCCTGCCAGCCCCTACCTGCCATATTGGGTCGATGTGTGAAACACTTTCAAATTTGAAAACCACACTATTTACTGCCAACACGAGTTTTGCATAAAAAGTAGGCTTGCACACTTCCTTTTTTGGATTCGTCACAAAGTATTGTGTAATAAAAATGAAGTCACTTTACGTTTCTTCATTTTGGACGACAAGGTGTATTCACTCACTAATAAGCAATGGTACCCTTTTTACTGTACGTACATATATACACAGTAATATACGTAGTACAGGGAAAGTTATGTAATGCTGGGGAAGATCTATTTCGAGATACACGTTTTGGGGTCCCCTGATACCGAAAATTTTTTTTTTTAAATCCATCCGTCCGTCCGTCTGTTCTATCAGTCTGTGAACACCACTAGCGCTTAAACCTTACGTGTGATTTCTTCTAAAATGGATATACCTCAGTCAATCTGCGTCCACTCGATGGGCCGCGATTTTGAAAAATGTTCTTCAAAATTTGGGGGTACTTTACATCAATCCCCGGAACATTTTCAAAATGTTCTCAACAACGACTCCAATTTTTTTCTTTAAATTTCTTGTAAGAATAGAGTAAAATACACTTATTAAGGTGGCATAGGTCCGAATTTCGCGGTTAACTCTAAATTTTCGAAAATTGCAAAAGTTTGAAAAATTTTCGGCGTCTTCCTAGAACTACAAAATTGAAGATGAAGATTTTTCCTTCAAATAAAATTTGTTCTCCAATGTTAGTTCTTTCATTAAGGTCATATACTTTTTTTGACAATTGTAGTACTTTTCGCGCAGTATTGCACGCAATATTTGAAATTTTTAAAAATTACAAAAACCAGATTTTCACAAAAACGGCTCCAAATTTTTTCTTTAAATTTTTTGTAGGGATAGCGCTAAATATGCTCTATATGATGACATTAACTCCATATTGCTCTATACTTCTGTTTTTTCAAAAATTACAAAAATGTAATTCTTTTGCACTGCCTCTCTCGTCGTTAATATTTACATTAGCTGCGATTTGTTCACATTATTATATTAATTAGTACATGTGCTTTAAATAATGTCAAATAAAGTTTCTCGACAGTTGAAAAGTTTTCTGTGAAAACTAGCTCAAAATTCCGTATTTTTAGAAACGCTCAAACTCCATTTTCTCAAAAATAGCTTCAAATTTTTTGTTCAAACTTTTCGAATGGATAGTACTAATTGCACTCTTTTTAATATGGTGTAATGTTCATTTGGGGGTATTTTTTTTTGTCTTTTCAAAAATTACACAAATGCAATTTTTTTGAAAGTTATCTCATACCGTTAAAATGCATATTTCCAGCAATTTGTAAACACTATTAAATTTGTGAGTGTAAGTGCTTCAAACGGCTTCAAATAAAGTTTTTCGAAAACTCAAAACTTTTCTGTGAAAAAGAGCTTCAAATTTCGCAAATTTTAGTGGCGCTTAAACGCCATTTTCTTGAAAACTGGTCCAAATTTTTCAACGAAAATTGCCATGTAGGACAAGGTTTAACTTTTTTTAAATATTTTTAAATAATATTTTTGTTCTGCTCTTAGGAAACCGAAAAATTAATAAAATGTCCAAAAAAATGTAGTTTGGGCGGCAATAGATGGCAGCTGTCAAGAGTATTGGCAAGTCCGAAAAGCTAGCCGAGACCAAACGAAATAGAAAACTAATACGGGAAAATCAGTGCAATTCTGTAGCACCACTAGTTATTTAATGATTTCGCGTTTCAATAAAGATCTTATAGAAGTTTTCGTGACTGTGATATATGACGCAATATTCACCAAAATATAATACGAATTGTATTCATGAGTTTGTGAAAAATTATCAATTTTCGACTCAAACCTATTCATAAACATTTTTTTCTAAAACGCATACGAATATAAATTGATTTTTCCTCCTCAAATAGAGAAAAGTGCACCGATAAATTTGGTACAGGAACCATTTTCATCAGAACCTCTGAACTGTCGAAAATTGCCTGTGTTAGGAAATGCCAAACATGGAATTTGTTGCGCCTCTTTAATTGAAGAGAGGTTTTTAAGACAAGGCTGAAAAATTAGTAGCATGGAAATTGTAATCTTAAAACATTACAAGTCCTTTTTTTTGTAATACGATAATATATGTGTTGTATCACCTCTAGATTTTTAATACGTGTCTGACGTCTTTTGACGTGAATTTTTTTTTATAATGTGAATTTCTATGATATGGTCCAATCATTCGAGCGTTTGCTAAACCGAATCCACATCATTCCTTTTTAATTCGGATAATTCGATTATCACTGTACTCTCCCATAGAGCTCACATTATGTAAAGTTCCTCCTGACTGGGTGACCATCAGGAAGAGGAGTTTCCAGTTAGTTTCCTCTCCCATAACGGGAGCGGTCTAGTACACAACAGCTGGTCAAATGAAAACGTACGTAAAATGATAACAAGCGGTATAAAATATATAAAACATTTCTTTCAGTTGCATAAAATAACATTTCTTTCGTGATTCTTGGCAATCACAGAAAAATGTTAATTTCTAGAGAAAAATCTTTGTTTACCGCTGATATTTTTTTCACTGGAAATTCTCATAGTTCTTATGTGAAAGTGGGTTTGTTCACTTTTGTCGGTGATGTACACTATTTTACTCCAGACCTCAATTTTATGATAATTTACGCGTGTGATAATTTTTGATATACAAAAGATAAATATTTTTTCTTTGCACTAAAGAAAAAGATTGCAAATAAAAATTATATTTATCTCCTTGACAACATGGACACATCTAATAAATGAAAATCAATGTTTGTTGTTTCCTGCCGTACTTCAGCGTGCGCTGCCGTACTTCAGCAAATTGCGATAAAACTTTGTAAACTTATTGCTTGCACTTGCGGGAAGAACGTATGCATACAACAATTATTCTAATTCCACTAGATGGCGCTGCAGCACAAGATGGCGCTTCAGTTGAATGCAATTCCCAGTCGACCTAGATTGTTGCTGGGCGTTGCCGAGTGCTGTGGGGCGAGGTCGAGGAGGACAGGAGGAGCGGCCGGCGCAAGATAATGAGAGGAGAGGGAAAAAGAGAAACGGAAAATGAGAGGGGGGAAATAGAGAGAAGAGAGAAAAGAGGGAGGGAAAGAGAAGGGGAAAGGGAGAAACAGAAAAAAAGAGTCACAGACGGAAAATAACACAGAGAGAAAAAGAGACGCAGAAGAAAAAAGATGCACGAGGGAAAAGAGAGACAGAGGGAAAAGAGAGACAGAGAGAAAAAAGGAGACAGAGGAAACAAGAGAAACAGAGAGTGGAAGGAAAAGAGATTTATAGATGGGGGAAAGTGTAACATAGTGGAGGAAAGAGTGACGGAGTGTGTGGGGAAAATAAAGAGTGGGGGAAAAGAGAGACAGAGAGTGGGGGAGAAGAGAGACTGGAGTAAAAAGAGAGAGTGTGGGTGGAAAAGAGAGACAGTGGGGGGTATGGGAGAGGGGGTAAAAGACCGAGGGGGAGAGAAGGAAGGGGAAATGGAGGGGGACGATAGAAAGAAAGAGAGTAGGGTAGAAAGAGGGGAGAGAGAGAGGGCAAAGATGGGGAGAGGACTATTTCCACAATTATTTCTTCCGCGGCAGCAACGCACCGGTACCAGCTAGTCTATTAGCATAGCTCTCGTGTCAACTTTTCGCTTTCTATTGGTAAAAGATATATAAATCAAGAGTACTTAATTCAATATTATTGCCATATCAATACCATATCATTGCCAAAGGAATGTCATATATAAATTTCATGTAATAATAACTCTTATATCACTTACGTATAGACGTTCCGCAGGAATAATATGACAATTTGTTTTAAAATTTACCTTGTAGGGTTTTGTGAAACATTTCGAACCAAATTCCTAAGCACCATGTACATGTTTTATGTTTTAAATGTACACCTGAATTGATTTAAAACCGTGCCTTGATCGCTGGAAAAGGACAATATTAATGCTTCAAATTAACTTTTATTAACATTTAATTAACAAAATGTGCATAGTAGCAATAAATCCGGTAATTAATCAACTGCTGAATTAGTTTGCAATGGCATTAGCCAAAGCAAACGAAAAGCAAAAATACATCCCCAACTAATGACAGGTTGCGTTGAGCATGGTGAGAGATTTGACGTCCGACGTGTAGTTTATTGAGTTATCCTTCCGGAAAGCTAGATATTAATGTTTTTGGCATTCATTTTGAATTTATCTAAGGTTGAACTGTTTTTAGTTTTCCTTTATTTAAGAAATAAATATCGTAAGACATGTTATGTTGTGACCTGTCCCGAATACTATGCATGAGGGCTAGAAATTCTAACGGACCGCCGCGCCGACAAAGGATAATGGGAAAAATAAAAACAGAATATCGTTTGATGAACATAGTAGATGAACCACCAATAAGATGTAACCCTTTGAGAAGTGAAGCGAAAGAATAGTTCGTGTACCGCTTTAATGGGGTAATAACCAGATTGGGATTTTCGTATGAGCGGAAGTTTGGCACGAGACCGATTCACCATCTCTGCGAGTGGAATTCTTTTAAAGTGTTATAAAACCTCAAGAAAACCTCCAATAGTAGGAGGTAAATATCTTAAAAGATGAGATTAGAAATTGAAACTAGTAAGAACGTAGACGAAAATGCTTGGTTGTAAAGTTGACAAGATATTCATCCAATGTTCTTTCTTTGTTAATTTTCAGCTTGTATTTTTTGTTCTTTAAATCCTTTTAAATCTTTCATATATGCTGTTATCATATTTGAGCTTTCGCAAGTAATTGTACTAGGGCTGCTACTCTCTCGCTCCGACTACCGTTGGCGAGGTCCTGTTCTGCAGGAAACCCTTGACGCTAGAAAAGCCAGAAAAGGAGCAGGAATTCCGGGAAATCTTGCTACAAAAATCCCATGACTGGAGGCGAAGCAACGACACCCCATCGCCAGCAACAAATGGCATACAGGTGGGAAAGGGCCGACTTGCGTCCACGCACGGACAATTGGCAAAATTGGACCTGTTAGTCCACGTTCTCATATCAAGACAGTGAAGAGGGAAATTTCTATGTATTTTCTTCTTCCGTCAGTGAAAAAAAGCGAGTGAGTAAGAATATAATAGAAAAATATAACTACAGAATCATAAATTTCAGCAGTTATTCTAAGCTTATTGCGTATGAAATATTGCAGTCTATGAGTAATGGGATATATTGTTTTCGTACGTGGCCAGAGAAATAATTCAGTCAGGGTTACGGTGGCAGTCCGTTCTTCGTTGGGCATACGCGACGTCACAGCGAGCTCAAAGGCCGAGGAAAGACTCTTCCCTCACCCATAAATCAAAGAATGTTTGTTTGTTTTTTTCAAGAGAATAATTATACGTTCAAGAGTTAAGAAAGGGAATTAAATTCTGATGAAGTAAAACAATAACTTTTTTTATCACCACGAAAGTCGAATATCAGGATTTCTTTAGGCACTATGGCAAACAACAATTGTTATTAGTTTTATGGTAATATAAAACAAGACCAAAAACATTTAAACATCACTTGGCTCGTAATGCACTGTGGTTGTGTTATTGCAATGGACATTAATGTATATAGATCATTAAAAGGGGATGTAATGTGAATGTATTAGTAGAGTATATGAAAAAACTGCTGAGTAACTGTCACCGAAGTCAGCAAGTTCAAGTAATAATACAGAAGTTTGTATAGGGAGGAAGTCTTTCAAAATATTTACTGGTAGAGTGTACAGAAACGTACATGTACTAGTTCCAGAAGTGTTTAATTTATGTGGGTGAACCCTTTTTTTTATTTTATGCATATTTCTGCTTTTGTTAAGAGCTACAGAGTAATTGTAAATGCACATACTCGTATAACCGTTTCAAACTCTTTGATTGTGTATTGATGTGTTTTTTGAGCACGGCACCCTCAGCGTATCCACTTCCATCGATGTTAAGAGTCATCATCTCCAAATTTATTAATTAAGATATAATCTTAAAATGAAGATCGATTTCAATGTCAGTGAGAGATTTGAGCCAAATCGATAATCAGAAGTTAGGATACGAAATCAATCTGATCTGTATGATACAGCTACATAAACACGGTTCTGTGCAAGAGAAACTATTAAAATATTCCTAATCGTTGAGATTGAATTGCACCCAAAATCAAACTGTCCCTGTAATTTTATCGTGAATAATTATTATTTTTATCTCAAATGAATTTTACCTAGATTTCGGATATATGCACTTTTCTATCCACCCATGCAATGGAATTGAGGCACCCAGTACAAATAAATCTCCAAAAATTAAATGGATATTCCTAAAATATCTCCTTTTGTAGAATACTAATTAAGAAACATAATTCAAGCCACACATGCCCCCCTTAATTGCCTAACCTGTCCCTAAAACTCGAGATCGCTCATAACCCATCTGTTGGCACAAAACTTACAAAACCTAATTTTAAGGTCTTAGTACGTATTGTTTCTGAGCTATGCAGGGTGATGCAGTAATCTGGTATTTGTCATCAGTAAACTTCAACTTTTACTTCCTCGAGTACGTACGTATATACGTAGTAATATACGTAGTATAGAGAAAATTATGTAATGCTGCGCGAAGAAACGCCCTGATAACGACATAGTGGCCTGGCCCTGATAACGACAAAGTGGATAAATCCAGTTGCTTAATTAAGAAAAAATCCTCTAATACATATTGTAGTCAGAATCCCTTTTTTGTGGGTCCTTGATAGGGAAAAAGTTGTATAAGGTCTCTGTAATATAGTAATATATTTCAATAAAATAATTAAGATTCACTCTTTTATATATAAACAACACAATAATGATCCTTTATAACTATTGTTATTGTACATTAGCATAAAGACATAAGAATTTTAAATAAGTTTTTATGTTTTTATGGAAATGTACAATAACAACAGTAATAAAGGATAATAATTATGTTGTCTATATAGAAAAGAGTGAAGCTTTATATAATAAAAAAACTATATGAGAAGAGAACAGTACAAATCAAATTTTAAAAAATTATGATTCGCATACACATGTTCATCATGAAAACATTCTGGCATGCAATAAAATGTAAATAATTATTGTGAAATTAATAGCTTACCCCCACAATTAAAGCCACTTTGGCAATGTCACTGCTCTCAGGAAGTTTGAAGTTGCACTTCTTTACGAGAATTTTTCTCGCTCTTATATTTATAAACGTTGACAAGGACCTGTCTTTCACCACTCGATAATATCCACCTCCTTTTCTGCTTAATTGGAGAATTGCTTCTCGAATTTGAAGACATATTTTACAAATGTCAATCGAAAACACAATTCAACTTCCCTTCCGAAACCAATCACGCAAGGAAAACGATTTTGAAATGAGCAAGTGCGGGATTCTGCTCCCTTGCATGAGCTCAGTATCTCCACAAAACGTGTTGCAGGGTTCAAACGTTTGAAGTTGGCAGAAAGTTAATTTGTACGCATGTGTGCCAGTCGCCAGCCACGGAAAAGTCCCTGACTACAATACTTCCATTACGTTGGGTGTTTCAGTTGGGGTTGGCACCTGCTTTCTCCAGCTTAAATTGTAATCATAAGTCCCTAAGCCAATGCAGTAAGTATTGAGAATGCCATGGAATTCAGTGCATTCAAGTTCCTTATAAATGTACCAACGTTGCTTATGTAGCCCTAAATAAAAGGTGATTTCCGGGAGGTTGGTATTTTTTTGCGTTTTGGGTCATATCTTACGTGAAATAACTCATATCTGAAGAAAACTAGTGAATTTACAATAGCACGTTCTTTCTCGCGATATTGTTATTGGCTATGTTATATTATTTTATGACAATTATTCTAAATGTAATATTAAGTCAAATTATAATATGCTGGGTAAAATTACAATATAGAAAAAAGTCTTAAATAAGCGAAGCGTGAAAAATAGATCTATTTTTTTTTAATTCAAACTTTTAAACGAAAGCAGCTTTTTGCCATGGAATTCAGTGCATTCAAGTTCCTTATAAATGTACCAACGATGCTTATTTAGCCCTAAATAAAATGTGTAGTTTATATTAACGTGAACCAACGGCGGCCGTTAAGGCTAAATGTACCGACACTAGTTCAATTTGTCGCCACCACGTGGCAGCACCAAGTTTAGTGAATTTTACTTTACCGATAACGTCTGAACAAATGGTCAGATTTTCGATCTGTAAACGGCATTTGACTCCTGTTTATAATAGAATTTACGCTACGAAGCCCTTTTTCAAAAAAACTAGCAGAAACTCGATTTTTAAAATTTTTCTCGTACTTCCGGGAACAATTTCAAAAATGTGGGCTTATAGCGCGATGGCGACACGCTTCCAGAATCCAACGCCGTGTCAAACATGCAAATCGGATAAATAGGAGCGACGGTAAGTGAAATTTCGAAAAACACCTCACCCCACTCCCCCTTCCCTTTCCACGCCGCCGCGACATTGTTGGCCGGCGGCGCGGTCAAGCCGGCACGGGCGAGCCGGGCGGCGGCCGCCGCAGCGCGGCGACGGGCAAGAAGGCTGAACTCTCGGGGGCAGCAAGCCAGACACCCCGTCACTTCGTTGATGCTTCCGTCACTTCGCATCTCAAGATATTTTTTCCCCACATATGAAACTAGTGATGCTGTAATAGGGGTAAACGGTCTCGTATCATCTTTAATAGTAGTATAAAACTATTATCTTATTCACATATTCCATCTTCCTTCGAATACCATCATAAGAATGTCTGAGGTATCACTCAAAACACCGATCCCGCTTTGGTGCTGATTTCAAAAAGAAAAAATCGAACTAATTGCGTAAATATCACCCATATTCCATCTCCTCACATCGTATTTTAGATATATTGTACTTCTAAGATCTTCCATTACCATTTCACTACCGGAAAAAACAAGCGGAGATAACGCAAGAGCTCTTTTATCCTACGATTCGATTTATCATTTCAAACGGCGTTTGTCACCTTGATAGAATTCACCTGGTTAATCCTTTTCCCAGTAAAATAGCCGAATCGAATTTTTAAAATGTTTTTATACTTGCTGACATATTTGAAAAAGTGGTAAAATAGCGCGCTGGCGAGATGCACCATGAATCTAACGCCATATAATACACTGAAATCGGATAAATAGACTTCTCTAGTCATGTAAAAAAATGATCTTCAGTAACGTCAAAATTCTGTTTCGCGGTACTGCTTGTCGATCTCATGGCTAAAGTCCGGGTCTAATGTAATTACATATGTTTTGTCTACTGTTCTCATTTTGTAATTTAGGCGAACTGTTGCAATCCTAACAAAATATTTAAATTTTTCGTTACAAATTTTGTACTGTATTACGTATTTTACATATTTTGCTGATCATTTAATATCTGCTTAACAGTATATTTATTATTTGCTAATTATTAAGGTATTTTCACAAATTACCAAATTTTCTTGAAATTATTTCCGGAAATATATTTAATTAATTTTGAAAAATAGTTTTTATTTAAATGTGTTTATATTTTTGCAATGAGCATATTTTGTCTAATACTAATTCAGAATTGCTGACATTCCTATGTGCTGCACGTAAAGATTTCGAACAGAGTGCTGCAAAGATTCTCTGTTCGTGTCTGCGTTTTCTACGTGCATCTCTTTGTTTTCATTGCTGATAGAAAGAAATAAAAAAAACAGTGGGCAGAAAAAGTAGTTACTTTTAAATTCGATATAATTAATATTTTAATAATGGAATTTCAAATTGTGAACATTTATTTTACTTTATCTCTCTTCTCAATCTTCATACGAAGAGAAAGTTATATCGTGCGCAGGAAAACTCTCAAAGCCGAGTCCTGATAATGAAAATGTGGATAAATCGTGTTTGTATAGTAAATTACTTCCTGTAACTCGTGGTGTAGCCAGAATACATGATTTGTGGGTCCTTAATACCGAAAAATTGATTGACGGAAAAAACGTCCGTCAGTGTCTCTGGTGTATGTGAACAACACTAGCGTTTACACTGCGTACAAATTTTTCCAAACTGGAAAAAACAACAACAAAAAACAGCTGTCGATCTACTGTCATTCGAAGCTCTGCAATTTTCAAAAACGTGCATTACTTTTTGGAGATACATTACACGACCCCCCCCCGGATATTTTAAAAATTTGCTCAAATATGGCTCCAAATTTTTTCTTTATATTTCTCGTAAAAATTGAATAAAATACACATGGCTAAGGTCCGATTTCACTGATAACTGAATTTTCGAAAATTGCAAAAGATTGAATTTTTTGGGCGTTTCCTACAACTACAATATTGACGATAGAGACTTTTCCTTTCTAAGAAATTTGTTGTACATAATTAGTTCTTTCATTAAGATCATGAATTTTTTTAAAACAATTTTTGTAGTTATGGCGCAATCTTGTGTGCAATATATGCAACTTTAAAAGATAACAAAGCAAGATTTTTTCAAAATCGGCTCCATTTTTTCCCTTTAAACTATTGGTAGGGATATTGCGAAATGTACTTTAAGAGATGACATAAACGCTATTTTGCTCTATTCTTTTGTTTTTGGCGAAAATAACACAAATGAAACTTTTTGAATAGCCTGTCACGTCGTTTATATTTACATTATCGGCGATTTGTTCACATTATTAGATTTATGAGCACACGTACTTTAAATTATATCATTTAAAGTTTTTCTAAAACTAAAAATTTTTTGGGGAAATGAACTCGAAATTTCGCATTTTCAGAAACGCTCAAACGCCAATTTTTTCTGAAAAGGTTCCAAATTTTTTGTTCAAAGTTTTTGTACGTATAGTGCGAAATGCACTGTCTAAGGAAACAAAAAAGTTTTGTTGTATTATTTGTTGTTTTTCTTCAAAATTTACACAAATGTATTTTTTAAATATTTCGCATGCCTTGTATGCACATTTGCAGCGATTTGTAAACATTATTGCATTTGTGAATGGAAGAGCTTAAAATATCTTAAAATAAATTTAAAAAAAAACTCAAGATTCCTGTGAAAAAGGGCTTCATATTTCACATTGCCACAGACGCTTAAACACCCTTTTCTTAAAAACGGTATCAAGTTATGAATGAAAATTGTCGTAAAGGACAAGGTTTCAGTCTTCTTTAATATTCTAAAAGCAATATTTTGAATCTACCATTAGGAAACCGAATAATTGAGAAAACCTAAAAAATAAGTTGGGTGCATTAAATGGCAGGTGGCAAGATGGGGCAAGGCATAAATCTAGCCCATGCCAACAAATAGTAAATTTTACTACGACAAAGTCCGAATAGCTGGCTGAGACTATAGGAAATTGAAAACTAATACGGGAAAGTCTGTGCCATTCTGTAGCACCACCAGTTACTTTCTCGTGTTAGTTACTCAAAGTTATGTAAGTGCTGCGGAAAATCTATTTCGAGATATTAACGGAAGTACTCGTTTTGGAGTCCCCTGATAGATCCCGAAAGGGTGTATGTGTGTTTTGACTTTTTAACGTCCGTTCGTCCGTCCATCTGTCTGTGTCTGCCTGTCTGGGCGTATGTGAACACCACTAGCGCCTAAACTATGTGTAGAATTTTTGCTCAACTGAATAAACCCCTGTCGATCTGGTCTGAGTCGAAGTTCTGCGATTTTTAAAAACATTCATTAATTTTTGGAGATACTTTTTATTAAGCCCCAGGGACATTTTCAACATTTTCTCAAAAATGTCAACCAGGATATGTGGCTCAGTGCATCAACTGATGTCACTGCAATGCCTCTGACCGAGAGGTGCTAGGTTCGAGTCCCGACGGTGGCAGGATTTTTCAACACTAGCTTGTCAGTTAGATGTAGAATTCAACCGATGTCTGACGGAAAATTCTAGCGACCGGCTGCTCTGATTGGAAGTTTTCCGTAGTTTCTCCGATCAACATCAAACGAATGCCGAAGAAATTCCCTAACAAACGGACCTCGCGCGATATTTCCTTCCTCTTCCTTGTCCTATCTTCACACACACACACCAACTTGCACAACACTACCATATATGCTGGGAGACCAGTGGGAGGATTGGAACTTGTCCCGGCTGTGAGCCGTGCACTGCTGGTGGGAGATACCTTGTTAGGAAAGAAACCCGGCAAGCCGACAGGTAAATCGGTCGGTGATTTAGAGCTTGTCCCGGCTGGGGTGGTGCCCCGCTGGTGCAGATACCTGGTTGGGAAGCCCCGCTAGTGGACGGAAGGTCAGCGCCGGATCTCGCCATCGGCATAGCGGGGCAACATCTCTTCCACCTCACGATGAAATAAACATGCATTGCACTTACGGGACTAATGACCAAAGCAGTTGACGCGCCCAAAATCACTAACAATCAATCAACATTACTCCAAATACTTTCCCTTAAATTAATTGTAGAATAAAGTAAAATACACTCAAGGTGGCATAGCTCTTATTTTCATTGCTGACTGATTTTGGGAAAATTGCAAAAGTTCGAATTTTTTTTGCGGCGTCTTCCTACAACTACAAAATTGAAGATAGAGATTTTCCCTTAAAATTATATTTGTTCTCCATACTTAGTTCTTTCAATAAGGTCATACACATTTTTTGAAATTTTTAGTAGTTTTCGCGCAATATTGAGGGCAATTTGTGCAATTTTTAAAATTACAAGAACAAGATTTTCTCAAAATCGACTTCAACTTTTTTCCTTAAACTTTTGGAAAGGATAGTACCTAATGTACTCTGAGATGACATAAACGCCATATTGCTCTATTCCTTTGTTTTTTCAAAACTTACAAAAATGTAATTCTTTGACTAGCCTTTCATTTAGTAAATATTTTCTTTAACGGCGATTTGTTCATATTAGGGAACTTTTGCCACCTCGAACGTTAAGTACTATCGATCTTTTTGCGCATGCGCAGATGCACCAAAGTGATGCGAAAACTTGCACTGCGAATGAGCAGAAGATCGATAGTACGTAACGTTCGAGGGTGCAAAAACTCCCTACTATTACATTTACGAGTACATGTGCTTAACATTATGTCTTAAAAGTTCCTCGACAACTCAGATGTTTTCTGTGAAAATGAACTGAAACTTCCGAATTTGTACAAATGTTCAACGCCATTTTCTCAAATTGCTTCTTCAAACTTTTCGTACGAATGCTATTTGCATTCTTTAAGTTAACATAAAATTAATTTGGCTGTATTTTTTTGATTTTTCAAAAAATAAATAAATGTATTTTTAAGTGTCTCTCACGCCATTAATATTCACATTTCCAGAAATTTTATACATTATTACATTGTGAGTAGAAGTGCTTTAAATGTCACCAAATGAAGTTGTTCGAAACTCGAAAGATTCTTGTGAAAATCGAAGCTTCCATTTTCGCATTTACAGTAACGCTTAAACGCCATTTCTTAAGAGCGGCTCCAAATTTATCAATGAAATTCCTATATAGGACGAAGTTTTACTCTTCTTTAATATCCTAAAGTAATATTTCGTATCTACCATTAAGAAGCTGAAAAATGAGAAAAAGTTCAAAAAATGTATTTTGGGCGGCGATAGATGTCAGCAAGATGTCAGAAGATGGGGAAAGATGGTAAAACTGGCCCAGACCAAAGATATTAGATTACTATGAGAAAGTATGTGCAATTGTCCTAAGTACGAAAACGTTTTTAAAATTCGATTCGGTTATTTTACTGGAAAAAGGATTAACCAGGTGAATTCTATCCAAGGTGACAAACGCCGTTTTGAAATGATAAATCGAATCGTAGGATAAAAGAGCTCTTGCGTTATCTCCGCTTGTTTTTTTCCGGGTAGTGAAATGGTAATGGAAGACTCTTAGAAGTACAATATATTAAAATACGATGTGAGGAGATGGAATATGGGTGATATTTACGCAATTAGTTCGATTTTTTCTTTTGAAATCAGCACCAAAGCGGGATCGGTGTTTTGAGTGATACCTCAGACATTCTTATGATGGTATTCGAAGGAAGATGGAATATGTGAATAAGATAATAGTTTTATACTACTATTAAAGATGATACGAGACCGTTTACCCCTATTACAGCATCACTAGTTTCATATGTGGGGAAAAAATATCTTGAGATGCGAAGTGACGGAAGCATCAACGAAGTGACGGGGTGTCTGGCTTGCTGCCCCCCGAGGTTCAGCCTTCTTGCCCGTCGCGCGCTGCGGCGGCCGCCGCCCGGCTCGCCCGTGCCGGCTTGACCGCGCCGCCGGCCAACAATGTCGCGGCGGCGTGGAAAGGGAAGGGGGAGTGGGGTGAGGTGTTTTTCGAAATTTCACTTACCGTCGCTCCTATTTATCCGATTTGCATGTTTGACACCGGCGTTGGATTCTGGAAGCGTGTCGCCATCGCGCTATAAGCCCACATTTTTGAAATTGTTCCCGGAAGTACGAGAAAAATTTTTAAAAATCGAGTTTCTGCTAGTTTTTTTTGAAAAAGGGCTTCGTAGCGTAAATTCTATTATAAACAGGAGTCAAATGCCGTTTACAGATCGAAAATCGGACCATTTGTTCAGACGTTATCGGTAAAGTAAATTCCTGCTGATGGTGCTGCGATCTATGATTTCCTACAAGTTTTTTTCGGTACATTTAGCCTTAATATCGCCTTCTTTGTCAGTGCGGTTTGACAATAATGGGCTGCAACAAGTAACAATGACCGCAATTCGCCTATGGGATACTATTTTGCAAATTAGCATTCTGATATGCTAGCAACAAACTGAAAATGGATAGAAAAATATAATAATTACACTATAAATCTTGGTATATTCAACAAATTTAATCATTTTTTACACCTATTTCTCGTCATTTCCTGCAATTTATTAAGTTAAAACAAAAACTCGTCTATTCGTTTTCACATTTAACTCAATAGGATGCAATTTAAAATATAGTTATGATAAAATAATATGAAACGGAAATCTTTTCTTTTGAAGAATCGAGATGAACAGCCACATAAACTATTTCATGTCGGATATTCAACAAAAGAAGAATTCCCCCCCCCAAAAGAATCACAGTTCATTATATTACTCTATCGCCATTTAACAACGAATCTCAGAAATTCGAAGGCGACTGTGTTTGACGCCTAATAATAAACAAATACTCTTTATTCGAAAATTAAAACATCACCTTATTTGAAGATCTGAAAAAAAATCATTAAGAAAATACTTGTATCTTTGCAATTGTAGTGTAGCCGACTTTTTAAATTAAAAAAATTAAACTATTAATAAATAATTACCGGCAAAGGGGCTGTATGGCTCAGTGCATGAAAAGATGTCACTGCAAGCCTCGACCGGGAGGTCCTAGGGTTCGAGTCTCGACGGTTTGGCAGGTGTTTCGGCAACTAGCGGATGACCTAGGTCGAATCCAGTCCGCTATCCGAAGGAGAATTATGGCGGCCGGCTGCTCTCGATCGGTAGGATTTCCGTCGTTTCTACGATCAACAGCCGAAAGCCGGAGCAGTACCCTAACAAACGGGCACGGACGTCAGCCGACCGTAGGTCGCCGCCGGATTCCGCTAGCCAGCGGGGGAACCGGCCACCTCCAGCGATGAAAACATGTACCACACTTAAGGGACTAATGACTTTAGCCGGTTGACGTCACCAGAAATAACTAATCAATCGATTGAGTAATAGTGGTTATTTCCGAGCATTTCACTAAAGCATTGTTTTTTTTTCTTTTTTCCAGTGGATAACAGCGTGCATGTCGAACCAACTCGTGCCTACCTGAAAGATTGGATGTGGTGAAAATGTGTGCGATTAGGTCTCAAGAAAGGTGGGTCCTCCGAGAACGAACAGTTGCTTGGACGTACAGTACGAAAGAACACTAAATGCTACCCTGTACATATCTTCAATGTTCGTATGATTGATCGTATGGTTTTTATAATGTATGTAATTTTTGTTTCTTGAAACCTGATGTAAGAAACAATTTATCAAGTTTCCGGCTTGTCGTAAATACCATGGCAATCGCATTTACATAGATGCACCATGAACCACCCATGAGATCGCTTACCATATTCGAAATAAAAGGTATTCGTCCAGGCATTTAAGCAGCAGGGACACATGAAAAATATTCATTCTGAATTGTAGTCCTGGTGGGTAACAACATTTCTTTATTTTGAGTACACACAGTACTTGATTTTTTAAATTTCTACGTCCCGTACACTCGCCCACAAATCAATTTATTAATTTAAAGAAATAGTTTCTACTGTTATAATATAATTTAATTATTATTTCCGCGTTAACGAAACGCGCGTGCCGTTCCGTCGCGTTCTCTCTCACATTTTTAAAAGAATATTGCCATTTAGAATGAGTTTTTGTGTTCTTTAATATTCAGAAATTAATATTTACGTTCTAACCCATTAAGAAACTGACAAATTAGGAAAATGTCAAAAAAATGTACTTTGGCCGCGATAGATGGCTGATTTCTCAAATTTTTATCAAAACTACATCTTCAAATAAGTCATGCGAAATTTGTTGAAAATACGAATAGTTTTTTCTATAATTTCGTGACAAACATAATAGCCCGCTGCAAATTTACCGCGCTTCAGACAGTCCAATGCGTCGTAAATTAGAATTTGTAATTTTTGTATATTATTTCTTTTTTCGTTTTTACATTCGACCTTTTGTTATACATTTTCACATTAATCTTTAAAGAAATTATTTCTTTTCAATATTGGAAATAAAAATTGCTACTTCTTTAAGGAAGTATCGACAATTTCGTAAATGTTGCAACATTGAATTCCGTTCTGCTGTCGCGAATTTCTGTGAATTACGTGTCATTGTTGTGACTTGATAGAGATGTATGGTATCAGACTTCTTTTTCCAATACAAGTTTAGAAAACTTTTGTATTATACTTTTATGCAGTTGTGGAATCCACATAGTTTAGAGAACACTGGATGGAAATAGTGAGTTGTTCGCACTGTGTAAGATATATAGGTGTGCTCACTCCCATTCTAAAACTGATGCTCATGTGAAGCTAGTTCTCACAGTTCTAGCATATAAGTGCTCTGCTATCTTTGGGTCTTATTTGGGCAAGGTCGTGATTGGTCGTGTAATGTGTAACAGACACTTTGCCATGATTCATTCAGATTGCATTTAGCCCATTATAGGTAAAATTCCAAGATGGTAGGAATAACAACAGACAGTCACAATTTACCGTTGATAGCAACAACAGTGACAGTGCTGGAATTGCACGCCAAGAAAGAATCCAGGCAAGTAGTGAGTCGACCTGTAGATGAAGTAAGATATGATTAAATGGCCATTTTCCAGTTTTCTGTGATAATAAATTTGCAATAAAATGAAGAAATGTTGGTTACAAATCAAGAACATGTGTAAAAAGCACGAAATGCAATATGTATTTCTGTGTACTGAAGCATAACTGTTCTACCACACAAAAAAATCGTAAAAGGAAAAATGTGGAATTTTGGATTATCAATAATAAGAGTATGGAATAAATAATTTTTCCAGATTTCGATCTCTGATTAATCCTGATTTCCATTAACAGTTTAGGTTTTTTTCTAACTAACATTGAAGTAGGAAATTTGCGGTATTGACCTAAGGGGCACATAGTGCCACCAACGATTTCCAAAATATGAAATGTAAAAAAAAAATGTTTTTTTGATATATTTGCTTCCTTTACATCCAAAACAACAATTCTGCAAAAACTACCAGAATTTCATGGAGCATTTGTCACCGGGTCTGAAGAGGTTAAGGTGTCCTCTTCAGATGTATATCTTACACCGCGACACAAACCGATCGTGCTCACCGTACGGACAGCGAGTAACTAGCCGCAAACAGGCTTCAGAAAATTTGTCCCCAAGGCGGCTAGTTAACACACCTATGTATCTTACCCCGAGATTGATCGCTTCTTGGTTGAATTGGACGTTTTCAAATAATAGCTAAGATGTTAGTAGGGCAGAAAGTGCAATATTTCATTTTACATAGCTGCTCCAATAATATGGGAAAGTATGTGCTGCTGTAGCACCACTAGTTAATTTTAGCCAATGCACAAGATTTAATATTTTCTTGTACAGAAACAGATTACACCATTTTGTTTTGCTGAATTTACGGTCCGTAATCCTCTTCTGACAATAGATTTACCAAGGAGTCGATTACAGAGGACAGCTGTAAATTTTCAGAAGTGAACTTGCGTCTTTTATTTCTTAACATGCTTTGAAGAAAATATAATTTCGTTCAATTAGGTTACACAATCAAATGTTTTTCTGTTTATTAAGTAATAATTTCGTAAATGTTACTGAATTTTTAAAAGATGTTCCTTTTTCCTTAAAATAAGTATTATCCCGGTAGTACTACGTCAGTTTACTGATACTGTTAATGGAGTCCAAATATATAAATAATAAAGTGATGCAACAAACCTTATGTCGGGAGCCAGCAAGAAAATTACGTTCGATAAGCTCAAAGCTAAAACTTTTTGAGAAGTTAGCCAGTGTGGTGAAGTATAGGGAAATGCAAATATGGCGGCTTGTAGGTATCGGCGGGTCGTGCCAAAATTTTTTTAATGTGTCGAAAAAAATATGCCCTTGGGGAATGAGTACTCAGCTAATTCTGGGTGTATCTTGTTTATAAGGTATCCGTAGTGTGGAGGAGTTGCATGCCATACCAGTGTGGCGTCTCAGACAGTCCGTCGTATTGAGTGTTATATTTTGATGCCGTCTTGGAATTTGAATTCAAAGCTTTTTTTTGTCTAATGATAGAAATTTTATTTCATTGCCGGTTATGATCATGCCGTACCGTTTGGGCGTCTCTAAGTAGTCGCCAAACTGGTTCAAAGATGTCAAATTGGTCACTAGGCCATTTATCTTAGGTACAAGCCTTTTGATATTCTGTAGGTATTTGTAAATATATTTTTACAAACTATATTGTTACAAATTTATGCAATATAAATTAGATTTAAATGTATACAATTCTCAAGATGAAAAATCTAAGTTGACAATAGATATGGATATGGATATGACCGTGTTGTTAATTTAGATGTGTAAGTTTATAATTACGTAATTATCAAGATGAAAAATCTAACTAATAAATATTGTATAAAATTGTAACAGTATAGTTTGTAACAGGAGTTTCAGATACTGAAGAGGATCTCGCAAAGTGATATAAACGTCTGTGGGTGAAAACAGAAATGTTTGATTATGACTGAAATCAACCATTTATTTGTTTTGTTGCTCGCGTCGATATCGACTTCGTTTGATCCTTTTCACGTAATGATTTTTCCCAATGTCTTACTTCCACCATAATTCTATTTACTTTTGTGATGGTCATAACATCCGCTAGAATGAAAATCCATCACACATGTGAGTTCTAAATGCGGATTAACTGCAATACTGAGACAGGCTCTGTATATCTCTTGCGTTAGAATTGGTGGGTCAACGGTTGTCGACAGAACCATTAGATGTTTTGCAAGAGTAAGTTTCCTCACAGTTTGGATATTTTGAGACGGATCTACGTATTTGCAAATTTTGTTACTGTCTCTTTCATATTATTATTATTATTATTATTATTATTATTATTATTATTATTATTATTATTCCTCTACATCACGACTAAAGATGTTATGAGTCGGCTGAATATAAAATCTACTCCAGGTTGCAACCAGCTACCTAAGGAGCAGATCTAGGGACTGTCGGTGCCTCTACAATACTTTGCGCAAAATGTGGGCTGTTCCAAATAAAGCAATTTCTTGCACTTCCCAGTCTTTTGAATTACCTGGGAGTTTAGACAAGTTCTTACTCAAATTTTGCGGAACAAATCCCAGAGCTCCGATAACTATCGGGACGACCTGTGCTTTTACGCCCCACATTCGGCTGATCTCGATTTCCAAACTCTTGTATTTAAGACGTTTCTCTGCCTCCTTGGTAACGACGTTTTGATCGCAAGGTACAGCAACATCGACAAGTAAACACGATTTTTTCTCCAAATCCCGGATAACTATATCCGGTTTGTTTGCCGCTATCGTGCGATCAGTTTGAATTTGTTGGTCGTACAATATCGTACACAATCCAACAGACGTCACCGGTTTCGGTGAGTGTTCGTACCACTTGGGGCATGTGTTTGGAACTTCGAGGGCGGTACAGATCTGCCAGTGGAGGTACCTTGACGTGTCTTTTTATGTATTCGGTCTTGGAAAGAATTGGACAAAATGAGACGATATGATCAAAGGTTTCTAGCAAGTTGTGCTGCACTGCCACTGGTCTCTGGCGGAATATAATTAAGAATCACTTGCTCTTAGCGTTAGGCGAAAAATAATGATCGTGATGCCGTATTATTTAAATTATTTATTTCCGCAATTGTATTGTATTAATATTCAGGAGACTTTGGAAGGACTCCGCAACAGTCCTGAAGAAGAGCCTGTAAACATTTCGTTCCTGTTCATACACTAATTTTTGGGGTATCGATGTATGTTACATGTTGAATTCACTTTTATTAGTATAGATTATTGTGATTATTTATTATTATTATTATTATTATTTTAATATTATTACATTGATATTCTTATTTAATTTTATATTAATTTTTATTAATTTTATTATATTATATTAATTTTAATTAATTTTATTTTAATTTTATAATATTCAGATTCAATCTGCTCACAATGTAATGTGAATACTGATGAAAATCTTAAACATATTTTATGTCAATGCTCAATATATAAAGGGCCTAGAGGACTATACCAAAATGATGCATTATCCTTTCGAAATTGTCTCATTAAACTAAACTCTGAAAGATCTAAAACTGTGTACAATGTAATTTCATCAATTCTGAAATTACGAGCATTTGTTATCAATGAATAGTTTAAGCTAAATTCAACAGATCTCACTTGACGCAGAATGTTCTGTATATATTTGTATTATTGTCTTAAATATTTTGTATTTTATGTCATTGTGTTACTATATTAAATAAATTTGTTGTGTTGTTTGCATTGTATCTTGTACTAACTACTTTATGCGATTAGAGATTATTTGAAATGAAATTGTTGTGATTATAAATGGTATAATAATTATTATTGTAATTATAATAATAAATAATAATTATAATTGAAATGAAAGAGCTGTGATTATACACAGGAATTTGTAATAGGTTAACCCTGCAAACAAACAAAATTGAATTGAATATTATTTTGATATTATCATTTTAATATTATTATTTGTTGGATTGACACCAGCCAATGTAGGTGAGAGCCTCTTCTTTAGAAAGCCCTTCCTCAAATCCACAGCGCGCTTTTCGCATAAAACGGCTCTTGAGCGAGGCAAGGACTTCGATAACGAATCTAAATTCATGCAGAAGCACCGCCGCGATCCCCTGGTTTCTGAGTCATGAATAATATTCGTTATTTTACTCCCTCGCCGGCAAGGTTGAAAGATTCCAATTATTGATCACTTGTGCAAAATGTACGGGTTCGGTGGGGCTGCGGGTATAAAGGAGCAGCGCTCATTATCTGGGTTATCTCTAAGCCGACGCGTGTCATAATCGTAAGCCGCGTTAAGTATGGCTAATGGAAATGTTTAATTTTTAATTACCAAAGCGGCGAGCGCAGTAATTCAGAATTAGGCGTCGGTATCCTCTTCTACCGCTCTCGTCCAATTTATTCAATTAGCAGAGGCCCTCGAGAACGAATCTTTCGTGAGTGTTCTCGAAATGTGAAGCGTTGCAGGGGGTTGGGGAACACTTTCCACAAATGCTGTGGAGTTTAGATCTCGACGGATCACTTCACATGGAGTTACATCGTTACACTTTCTTTAATTTTTTTTTAAATTTTGCTTATTTCCTTTTCATTTCTTTCCTTTGACTTAATGATTTTTTTCTCCCTTTCATTGCTGTCAATTTTTCGTTTCTAATTTATTTGTCCCAATCTGTAGGCTTGTCTTTTCTTTTTTTTTTTCCTAGTGATAATTTATTTTCTTTCTAATGTCATCACAAACGTGAAACTTAATTTTCCTCTGTATGTATTCAAATGCATACATTCTGCTTTCACCATCGCGCATCCTTATATTCGGCCTTATTTTCTTTGATTTCTTATTTTGCCCGTACTGTTCCTTCCTGTCCCCTTCCATTCAATATCTTGTTTTCTCCTTTCTCTTTCTTTCTCTACAGTTCACACTTTAAATTTCGTTTCAGTCTTCCTCTATCCGCTTACATCTTTTTGAAACATTTTTCTATTTTCGTTTCTTAATCTTAATATTTTAACCTCACGTATTTTTTATTCTTTGGACACTCT